>CATIWK010685590.1:0-15786 GCA_949634005.1 Mallotus japonicus | reverse complement strand
GAGGCTATATATGCATCTTCTGCCTTAGTATGGAGGCGAGAAACATTATCAAACTGATTTTTCTCGCTCTCATGTAGCTTAATTAGTTCTTGAGCGGAAGGACCTTCATGGATAGAACCCTCAATTGAAGTAAGCATTGATACATTGTGAATGTATTTCTTCACACCCTCAACAAAAGGACAGCATTCAATTGATAGCTTCTGGAAAGCAATAAAAGTGGGTTCTGACACCTTTAGCATTCCTTCAGGATCACGTGGATTCATAGACTCAAGAATATCAAAAAGAGCTTGCCCAAATGTCTTTAAGATTGACTTCGATGAAACATTACTATCTTGCATTATACCAAACGTATCTTTGTGCTCTGAGGGCTCCAGAAAAACAACACCTGAAAGCTGAGTATCCTGCCTAGGAGTTTCCAATGGTGGCAAGTTGGTTTCAGCATTTGAAGCAGTATGCGGAGAGAGCAATGAGCCATTGGTATTGGACATTTCCACATCCTCCGAAATGGTAACAGGGCTAACAGAAGGGAAAATACCTGCTAAAGATATGTGAGTCAGGATGTATCAAAGATATATGGAAGAAAGAACACACAAATGGATGTAGCCATGCTTACAAACAAAGATAGGAACATAAGGAGGATCTTTCAGGCACTGAGATGGAGGGAAAGCAAGCCGACCCAGCCAACCATAGACATGACGACCTAAACGCTGATAAATAAAATCTGTCAACCCAATAAGAAAAAAGAAAAATTACCTCAATATTGCAGAATTAATGGTAATGCTAGTAACAATAACTTGAATGCTAATTTGCAACATCAGTAGCCCTCAAATCTGCCACCCCCTCACCCTTACAGCTTTGCCAAAACTAATTGGAAAAAAATGTAGAAAAAACTAAACACCTTCAGTTATGGTATTCCCTTCAACATAAATATTCCTCCATGACTCTTTCAAGCCAGGACTCTGGAATCGAGCCATTGGTTGGAAAACTTGAATTAGATTCTCTGTCGTGGGATCCGACGACTCTACCTCTTGCATGACTATGTCCACGTTGGGATTGTCATCTTGCTGAGATTGTTCAGTGATAATTGGTAGATCTGGGGAATTTTCAGCATTTTGCAGAAGTGGTGAATCTACATTTGACTCAAGAATCATTTCTTGCTTGTCCAAGTCATTGTTTGCCACATTATATCTGGACTGAAGAGCAGAAAACCCATTGCTTTTACACCCATCTCTTTTATTCGTAGTGCATGGTTCAGAAGCTGCCCACTGTAAAAAACCACACGCTCCATAGTTCTGCATCACTAACAAATTTTGGTTATGAGCATGACAAATATCTAAAGTGCACTAATAGAAATGTCAGTCGTCACATGGAGAGAAATGTTAAAATTACAAGATATAAGCGCCAGCCAAAACTCCAAAATTTTGTTGCAAGATGAACCTATTTCAAATGTACAAGTATCCTACTATAGTGTATGAAGAAAGGATTATACAGCAACATAATGGCATTTACTGCCAATTTATGTGAACCAAGTCAGCAACAGTACTAAAAACTTGAAGCAGAAAATGCAACCGAATTACCTGGCTGCAAGAGGAATTCAAAAAACAAATATTGATGCAAATTGAATCCTTGCAAAAAGATGTATGTGTTACATGAAATCAGGTGGGCAAAAATTGAAACACAAAAGCAATACCAAAATGAGGCCTAGGTGAGGAGGGAAAGAAGGAGAAAAAACAGAGAACCACTTATTTTTGTTATAATATACAAGAACCAGAACCTTGTATTCATGGCATACCAAATATAAGTAGAGATGCCACTAATGCAGTGTGTGAGTCTATATATATATATATTCATATATACATACAAAATTTTATATATATATATTGTAAGCTGTTTTATTTCAAGTAATCAAGTCCAAAGCTTATTCCAAAATTAAATATATGAATAAGGGGAAGTCAGACAAAGAAGCAAAATAGTCTATTATCATTTGCAAAAAGAAAAAAAAAAAAAAAAGGGGAAAAGGAAATATTATCACAGCAATATTTTTTTACACAAGTTAAAAATTTATCCCTAGCTAGGTCAGCAGCAAAAGAAGGTGCAAGTTGGAATTCACACTCTTCATGCACTTTCTAGACATAAGTATCACAGTGCTCCATTATTGTAGAATAAGGAAAAAAAAAGGCAAAAATCAGTTAACACTTGTGCACTGCGAGCTGATGGCAAAAGCAACTCAACATCATAGAAGATCAACGATCGAAAATCTAAAACCAGGCCAAACTATTTCTAGCCATAAATTATCAAAAAATCAGTTCTTGGCTTAAAAGAATTAACATTAATTACCGTTCTTCAAGTTCATTATCTCACCCATATATCTTAAAACAGAACCAACATAGTATTATCTATTGCCTATTATACAATACAAACTTACAAAGTACTACCAAGTAATCAGAAAGTTATTAATAAAGACAAAAAAAAACTACCGCATGAAATAAAAGCACCCACCTCTTTGATCCGGCAAGCAAAATACCATTTTTCTCCATTTGGGCCAGGGGATGATGCTTTATTAACACTGCAAATCCCAGCATCACAAGCACAAAGAGGTGTTCTAACAGTAATACTACTCAATTCGTCGCACCAACTGAAGAAACCACACTTACCCTGACCCTGAGAATAAAAAAATGAACTTTTCAAAGAAATAAATACTGTAACAGGCTAAAATACCAAGTTCCCATTGAAGGCAAACAGCTAACAACACTAACCATGCTGACAGGGCAAGTGTAGAACATCCTGCCAGGGTTTGCAGTTGTGCGGGACTCGCGAATGAGACAAAAGCCCCGGCCACAAGGACATCGAACCATCGGAGAAACAGAACTGTGCTTCATGGAATTATCTGAGCTAGAAGGACTGGCGGGTGCTGATTTCCTGGGGGTTTTATTCGGGCAATCTCTAGCCCAGTGACCTGGCCTTTTGCAGCTAAAACACTCATTTCCGGGGCTTCTTTGACCAGAAACCGCCTGCTGTGGCACCGGAGAATGAGGCGGCGATGAAGTTGAAGAAAAAGGGTGGCTAGCAGTGGCACATTCCATTGCAACGAAGGGGCATTAATGATTTGAGAAAGGTATTAAGTAATGATTTTGGGTCAGTGACAGTGAGTGAGTGAGTGAGAGAAGTATAGATGTTGGGAATAATGATGAAAAAGCCAACGAAAGAAAACGACACTTACATAAAGCAACGGCTAGCACCGTGTTTGGTTGCTGAAAAAATGACGTAGATGAAAGGTCAGGAAAAGGAAAAGAAAAGAAAGGAAATTTTTTTTTTTTTTTTTAAAAGAAAGCTGTTGCGGTACTATCAGCACATGGATCAATATTCTTCAAATTCTTTACTATAACAAATAAATTTTTTAAAAAAATTAATAATTTTTAAAAATTTAAAATTATCAATATTTTGTGAAAAAATTAAATTTAAAAAATTTATCAAACTTAAATAATTGCCTTGTTTCTTATATTAAAAGATACTCTTTAAAATTAAAAATATCATTAAAAATGCTCTAAACTTATATTAAAAGAATATCATTAAAAGATACTCTTTATTTCTTATATTAAAATTATTTTTTATTTTTAAATTAATTAATAGAAATTAACAAGTTATTTGGTTTAATTCACCACTTATATTATCATGTAAATTAAATTCGTAATTTTTTATGTCTTAAAGAAAAGTTTTTAATACTTAATTATTAATTTTTAAGTGACATTTTGTATTTAAATAAATATTTAAAGACAAATGTGCATTTTTATCACTAATGTTTATAATGGAGCAAACAAATATATAATTATTTTTTTTCTCAAACTGATGATTTGACTTTCCAAATTAAATATTAAATAAGTTTAACAAATGTTAAGCGTTTACTTTGAAAAGTTTTTGTCTATTTCAAATATTGTATTCTATAATTAAATTTATAATATAAAATTATATCATATTTTTATTAAATGTCTATTGCAAATTCAAATATAGAGTAAAGTATAATTTCTTGATAAATAAAAATCTTTTTTACCGTACTCAATTAAATTATATATATATATATACTAAAATGAGGTTAATTATTAAGGGGTTAACCGTTAATCCTAATATTTTAAAATTTGTCAAATAATATTAAAATGGTTAATATATTATTTTTTTAATCCTGATTTAAATACAACCTTAATGTATTCTCTTTTCTTTTCTTTTTCTTCTCTTTTCACTATTTTCTTTTGTGACCAATTATCATAATCGGCTAGAAAAATGAGAAAGAGGGAGATGCTTGCTTAGCAGAGAAGTCAAAAAAACAAAACAAGAAGAAGTCAACAACCCAAAGAAAGGGACAACGATAATAATGTTCCTTGACAAACTGAAGAACAACAACAGCAAGAAAGTCCTCGTAAGCAGATTTGATCTTCCATTTCTCCTTATTTTCTTTTCATCATGAAAAATTAATCATTTCATTAGCTAAAAAAACAATAGGATTAATGATTTTTCAATTTTTTTGATCTTATAAGTGATTTGATTTGAATTCTCAATTAATAGTTTTGACTTTGTTGTGTTATTTAGAAAGTTTGTTTTTTCTTTTTTTTTAAGTTTAAAATTGTTTTTCTTTTTTCAATCAATTTTAAATTTCAAATTATTTATTTTTTCTTCGATTTCTTGGACTTAGTTTTAATCCATGCATTGGTAAGTAAATTCTAAATGCTAGATTTAAATTAATCTATTACTTAAGAGCAAAAACATGAAAAAAAAAGAGATAAAAAGGGAGAAATAAGAAAAATAAATTATTTTTAAATTATTTTTTATATTAAATAATCACTAGAACTTCAACTAATTTAAAATTGAGTCAGATGGATTTTATAATAAGAATAAAATTCTTCTACAATCTATAAAAATTTCAACTAATTGGGATCAAATTGACTAGATTTTACTCCTGAAATTTAAATTTTCCTTTCACAAAACTAGAACTCAATATATTATTTGAATGAATATAAGTTAGTTGCCATTTGAATAAATAAATATTATTTTTAATTTTTTTAAATAATTATAAAAATATAATATTATTTTTACCATAAAGTCTTCTTCTCTGTTAAACAAAGGTTGCGATTAAGGAAAAACAACAACATAAAAATTTATTCTCTATTTCATATGAAAAAAAATTGCCAAATAAAAACTCGACCTTGATGTATATTCTCTTTTCATACCAAACAAACAAAGTGTTATTGAACAGTGAAAAGGATGCTTCCCCTTCTCTCCTACGTTTTGGGCATCAATTCAGAATATCCATCAACACTGAATAATCATGTACCTTTCATTCATCAGGCCGTTCATTCTCCATTCATGAAATCTTCATTCCTCGAAAAAGTGGGTGAAATAATGGTATTTCCTCAGCTAAAAATGCCAATTTGCCCCTTAAATGTTGGCAATTAATTTATAAATTATTTTTTTAGTCAATTAATCCATTAAGTCGACAAATCTGATTGATTCATTTAGATCTAATTCACTCTAAGAAAAAAAAAATTCACTCTAAGGGTACGATTGGAAAGGAGGAAATAAAATAGAAGAGAAAATATAAAGGAAAATAAGTTTTATTAGCTCCATTTGTTTACGGAAAATATTCTTTCGGAAAATATATTTTTTTATTTTTTAGTGTTTAAATTACCTAGGAAAAATAAGTCAAAGGAAAATTACTTTAAAACAAGGGAAAATGATTTCTCATTTTAAGGATGATAAAACATTTTCCAATACTTTTTCAAATGCATTTTCTTCTCATTTATTATCTTTCCTTTTATTTTTTAATGTCTTTTTTTTTTGTCATAGATCAAGTGGTTAAATCCCAACACCACAAGGGGAGGAGATAGGGGGTGGGGGTTCGATCCCTGGTCTCCTCAAACTGGATGTCCACATCTTTTGTCACTTGGGCTACTCGTAGGGAACATTTATTTTTCAATGTCTTATCTCATTATTTATTGTCTTTTTTAATGTTGCAACCAAACATAGGAGAATATTTTCTTTGGAAAAAAATATTTTCTAGAGAATATATTTTTCAAAGATAAAATATTTTCCACAAACAAACGGAGCATTTTCTCTTATATTGTTTGGATTGGAGGAATGGAAAGTGAAAAGGAAAAAAAATAGATAGTTAATAAAGGTTCTTACTACAATATAAATGTTTGTATCTGTAGACTAGCTTGCACGGACACGGGAACGAAGACATGGGAAATGGGGATGCGAATACGGGAAAATGACTTTTTAAAAGAAACATAGGATACGGACACTAAGATCAATTTATAAATATTAAAAATATAGGGGTTAATTTATAAATATGAAAATTATAAAGTTCGTTTTATATAAATTATAAATTAGATTCAATTCAAAAATATACGTGGTTAACTCTAAAACACACAAAAAAATAATAATAATTCATAAATTATTATAAATTATAAATTAGTTCATGTTTTAACACTAAAAATAATTCTAAGACAAAAAAAATGTAATCATGTTATCTTATAATATAAATAAAACAGTAACACCTCAATTATATACAATTTTTCAATAACAAATAAACAATTTTCCATCTAATTTTACTTAAATAATTAACAATAAAATCATAATACTCATAAGCAACATTAATATATCAAGACTTCATTCATAATATTTATTAGTAATTCCAATTTATGAAATCTTTTATTTAATTAACATTTTAACTCTCAATGTTCCAATTGATATTTTTACTGAAGAATATCGTCTCTAATTCTGCTTCATTCTATAGAAGATACATATGTTTAAAAAGGACACGCATGTCCTTTTTTTTAATAGTCCTGACATTTTTTTTTTAATTTTTGAAAACACCTCTGAAACGTGTCAAATAAGTTTTCGAGACGTATCAGTGTTCGACATGAAACACGGTTCTTTATAAAAGTATTCGTGCAACATAGTTTGTAGAAATGAATATTTTACCTGCTATGATAGGTTATTGACTGTCTATTGTAGGTAATCCTAACATATTATTTGGAACATTTATAAAGAAAAGGATAAAGTCTCCTGTCGCTAACAGCGATAAGAGCAGTACTAACGCGAGGGGTGAAAACCCCAAAAGCACCCCCCCCCTTTCCAATTGATGACCCCCCTATATTGGGGGCAAAAAAGGAAGTCAAATTTTTTTGGTTTTTTATAGGGACTACAGAGGTTATTTTCTAGGGACTAAACAAGTAATTTTTGCGGGACCGCGATGTCGCGGCCCGCGATACGTATCACTGTCCTAAAGAAAAATCCTATTGCCTGCGTTTTTAACTCCACTACCACCATCACGACGATCGCTCTAACCACTGCCTCACCATCACACCCCTTGACATTTCATTTGCTAGAGCATGTGGTTCAACTGGAACCCATTTTCTGGCTCACTTGATTTAATGATATGTCACTCAGCAAAGCTTGAGAAATACCCCAAGAAACCTCCTTGTGAGGAGGATTAGGTGGGGAAGGACAAGAAACCTAGACAAAAACAACGTTGCGAAAGTAAAAGATTGCTTTTGACGATGAGAACTAACATGTAGAAGTTTGTCATGAAATGACTGATGCTAGTTAATGTCTCTAATTGTAGAGAAAATTAGGAAAATTGTTGTATTTTTTCTTTTTTTTTAATCAGAGTCCAAAGAAGTTCAACTGAGTAAAATTCCTGATAGGAGCATGTGGGTAAAGGTTTTTAAGGTTTGGTTCTAAATGCTTCCAAAAATGTGTACTGCTCATGTTCAATTGACAACTGTTTTTATTTAATTGCCTGAATCTGGTGTTCTTGTTCCAGCGTGTTTTACCTGGATAAACTTTGTTTTGCTTAATTCCAACCAGGAAATTGAGTTTTAGGTTTAAAGGGTAAAGAACATGACCAATCTAATATTAGCTTGATCAAAGTCCCAGGTTTCTTAAGTTGGAGACTTGTTTTCAGAGTTAAAGTCAGATTGTAGCCTTGAAAAAAATTGCAGCAACATACTACAAAATGGGAAATTCTGAGTATTGCACCCAAAAGTTATATTCTAAATATTTTACCTTTGGTTAATCAAAATATGATATATGTTACTCGTTTAATTATTGTGTGTAAAAAACACTTGGTATATGCAAGGATTTTCTCTAGGAAAATTTGATGTTCGAGGAATGAAGAGGGAAGTAGAAGATGTTGTGGAATTAAATCAATAAGCCTTAATCAAGAGCCAGGGCAGGATTAGATAAATCCCTCTATATGCTTTAACTTTAAAGAGATTGACATGCTACCATCAATTTGTGCAGATGACACAAGAACTACTGACTGTTATATGAAGTCTAAACTTAGCTCATGGATAGCCAGTCGCAACTTCTATGTGCTTATATTCACACTTTGTTGTTGAAGTTATTTTCCATAATTTGGATACCAACACTAGTTAAAGTTCCATATTAAGTTCAGATCACCATATATAGCCCAGGCTGCAAGCTCATGCAAAGCACCCTATTTTTTCTACTTCGATCATTATTATGGAACACCAAAGCTTTAAAGCTTTAGTTAGGAAGAAAAAAAGACAAACTTTAAAGCTTTAGAAGGCATTTGGTAAGATTTTTAAGAATAATATTTAAGACATGTTGAAAAAGAAATAAACATTACTAATCATAAATTATGTGCCCCTAGAACAAGATTTTTACTATGTGTTCCTCTTCATACTACAGGATGGGCAATTGCATTACTTAATACTCTTCGCCTTATCTGCTGTTATCTTTACGCACTTTCCGTGGAACCACCTCTCACAAATATCGTAGCCAATCCAGAATTCAAATAAAAGAAAATCACAAAACATGAAGAATTTACATGAAAATAAGTGAAAACAGAAAGAGTAGCAGCCATAAATAATGTTGCACACAACTACAAAAGTGAACTTCATTTCATAAATTGTCCAACTTGAAAAAATATTAACTGATTGTTGTCCGTTCTTCTCCATTCTTAGACACCATAAAAGGCATCCATCCAGCATTATGATAATGAATGTAAAGCATAGCAAGGGCAATCCCATCACAACTTGTTTATGACCCAGGAGTAATAAAATAAGAAAAGGCTACATGCCAAACAATTTAGCTAACTGGGGAACCTAAATATGTCTCAACTATAATGAGACACTCACCTTTGGAGAATTTTCTAAACACCTACGGTTGCAAAAACATGAATAATTACATGGCATGACAAAAACACCATAGGAAGAAAGGAGAAGGGAAGGGGAGAAAGAGAAGAAAAATTAAAAAAAGAAAAGGGAAATGATTTATGTCGTGAGTTGCGATGTTACAGTGGGTCGCAACTTGCGACACATTTACCGTTTTACCCCTAGTTCAAAATTTTTTTTCATTAGATTATTAAAAAAAAAATTTACGGGCTTCGGGTGTTTAAATTCTTATACGACGGATTCTCCCGTGTGCAACTTAGGTTTTAGATTCTAAAAAAAAATTTTTATTTTTTTATTTAATTATTAAAAAAAATTACAAGTTACGGGTGTTTAAATCCTTACACGACGGGTTCACCCGTGTGCAACTTAGGTTTTAGATTTCAAAAATAAAATACATTTCACCAATATACGACGGGTTCACCCGTGTGCAACCTAGGTTTTAGATTCAAACAAAAAAAATTTAAATTTTAAAAAAAAAATTGAAAAAAAATAAAAAGGTAAAATAGGCATAAAGCCCACCCGCGACAGAGGATGCATGTCACGAGTTACGACATGTATCCATGTCCAAAAGAAAATCATTAAATTACAAAAGAAAAATAGTTAACAGCTCATACAAATTAGATACAATCCTGCAATAATCAAGCTCTGTTACTCGTTAATGATAGCTCAAGCTCCATATTTAATATCTTCCGTAAAACTTGGTAGCAATGAATCGCTGCGACAATTGTCTTTTCGATCTGGGTGAACTTTTCCGGCAACATTGAAATATTCGGCAGTTGAGCAATGCGTTCGACGATGAAAATTGGGATGGAATGTTAATAGTGATGGTGTAGATATATGCTTGTAACGTTAACAGTACAATAATTGAAAGTTTGTGTCCCATCGTCTAAAAAATTACTGAAATTACAGGTTACGAGTTAAAAATTTTGCATTTAACCAGTAACAGGTTTTGTATATCAATGACTATCGTTAAATAAATATTTTAGCTTCATTTGTACATATACAAACATTTGTACTGCATAATGACTAGTTAATAAATTATTATTTTAATAACTTTATTTGTAGAATTTGAATTCGAATTCAAATTATATTTACTTTTAATATTTTTTTTCTCTTTCTACTTTCTCTTCCATTTGGAGAGAAAATATTATCATATTTTTAAACATGAAAAAGTTACTTTCCCTGCTTATTTTCTTTCCTCCCTCATTTCCCCTTTCCAAATATAGCCTAAAACTATTATTATTTTTATCTAATTCATCTTAAACATTTTATAAAAACTAGGGATAATGACTTTTTTGGTGTCCTTACTTTTCAGTTTTTACTATTTGAGTGTCTAATCTTTTTTTTTTTTGCAATCAAGTGTCTGAACTTTTGAAAAGCATACAAATGTAGTGTCTCCGGCTGATTTGATGCTGACTGGGTGTTCAGTCAGATCAAATAGGACCCACTTTTATCTCAGTCATTAACCATATCATTTGCCACATGTGTTGCATTATTTAAAGAACAAAATTACCCTTATTCAGTCAACCTTCATGTCTGCTGCAAAAGTTACTGTTGAGATTATTTTTGTCAATTCATAAGACTGAATAAGGGTATTTTTATCCTTTAAATAATGCAATATACGTGGCACATGACATGGCTAATAACAGGGATAAAAAGTGGGTCCAGTTTGATCTGGCTCAGCACCCAGTCAACCTGAGACACTATATTTGTATGTTTTTCAAAAGTTCAGACACTTTATTACAAAAAAAAAAAAATTAGACACTCAAATTGCAAAAACTGAAAAGTTGAGACACAAAAAAAGTCATTACCCTAAAAACTAAGCTTAATTTGCCAGCTCACCTAAGAGATATGATTCTTATCTCGTCACGGGCCATGATAAAAGGATGGGATCAAATTCCCACTCTCCTCCCCAGCATCCATGCTCAAAAAAAAAAAAAAAAACTAACTTACATTGAATTTAAAAATATAAACCACATAATTTTAATAATTAAAATTTTTTATTTTTCTTTTTCTTTTGCTTTGAAGTGAACATATAATTTAAATTGAACTAAATTAAAAATTAAAATTTTAAATTTTAAAAATAATTCCATATGATTTATATTTAGTTAAAACTTTGACGTTCTCAGCCTTTTACTCTTACTCGTGTATTTTTTTATATCTTAATATTTGTGTACATAAAAACTAATAATTGATAATTGATAATTATTTATTATATACATAAGTACTATTCTGTTATAATTGAAAATTCTACTAGATACAATTTCATTTTTTTATTAGGAATTTTAAAAAATATTTGATCATTTTGATTTGTTTTTAGTATAAGCATTTTAAAATAAATTATATTTTTATATTTAAAATTTTTATTTTTTAATTTATTTTTAAAAATGAATGCTCGTTCCTAAAAGAAAAAGAAAAATTACTTATTTTTTAAATTTAATTTTTGCTAATGCATGCCTTGCGTATTTTTTAAATTTGACAAATTAGATCTAATTAGTTTATATACAAAAATTTTAGGGCAAATTGAACTTTTTTAAAAATTAATTTAGACTAATTAACGGAATTTGTGAAGTTGGTACATTAATTGGCCAAAAAAATTAATTTATGAATGGATTGCCTAATTTAGGGGTGTCAAAACGGGTCGGTGGGTCGTGTTCGTATCTGATTGATTCACTCTGATGACACGATTAAGGTCAACACGAATACAGCCCATTTATTAATTGTGCAAATATTTCAACCCTAACATGATACGAAAATTAAACAGGTTACACGAACATGACACGTGTAACCCATTTATTTAAATGGGTTATACAGGTTATAAAATTCAACACGATCCATTTAACCTGTATAACGTTTATAATATATAAAAATACTATTTTTCATAAAAAAAAAAACTAAAAATAATATCTATAATTTAGCAATTTGCATAATAAAATTATAAAAATATTATTTTTTAAAAAAATTACAATAAATAACCAATTTATTATTCGTATTGGGTTGACGCGACCCAACACGACACATATAATCAAACGGGTTGTAAAATGGTTTATGTGTCAACCTGTGACATGATTTGGTTAAATCATGTTATGAATGGGTTGACCTGTTTCTGACATGAATCCATTTAACTTTAATCCTAATTCGCTAATTTTACATGTTAAGCGAATCGTATTTGCGTGTCACTATTCATTTTGACACCCCAACCCATTATATCCAAGTTTATGGGGGCAATTTGGCACTATAACCCTATTTCCTCAATGAAGGTTGAACTTTAGTCCTAAAACAAAATGACTCAGCTGTATATATATGTATGTGTGTATATATATATATATATAAGATTAATCAGTGTTTAATTATAATTATTGATTAATTATTATGTATTTCTGCTTGTAATATATATTTCAATGATTGTAATTAAATAAGAATTAATCAAAAAAATTTTATTTTATTTGAATAGATACACATATCTGTATTGGAAATGGAAAAAGTATAATTTTGATCATGTATCTTAACTTATAATAGAAAGAAATAGTCTTGTAATTATTAATAATATTGAAGCACTTCTATTTTTTATTTTTATATTTTAAAATCCTATCAGTTAATATCATAATTATTATAGAAGAAAATATAATATAATGTTAAATTTTAATGATTAAATTATTTTATATATGATTTATGATCAATTTAACTAATTGGTTATTTTTAAAATATTATAATTTTATTGTAAAAATTATTTATTTGTATTCATAATAAAATTTGAAATACATGTGAATATGATTTATTATGAGTTCATTGTAGTTTTTCAAATTATATATCACTTAATAAATAATTTTATTGCTAATATTTATATTATTTTAATACTCAATCATAGATTTTAAATATTGTGATTTAAAAATATATCAAATTATAAAATTTATGGCACACAAAATATTTAAATATCATATAAAATTTATAAAACTAGTTATATCACAACATTTTACTTTCTACTAAAAATTATCTCATGCTCTTTCCTAAAAAAAAAATAGGGGAAATTACATAAAAAACTCCAACTTTTGGGGTACTTTCAAATAAAATTCTATCCAATTTTTTCTTTCAAATATAACCACAACCTTTAAAACGTTATAAAAAAAAAGTTCTCCTTGGATTACTGTACTGGTAACAAGAGATGAAACCATTTTTTTATGATCCATGGGGCCTATTTGGATGACTGTACTGGTAACAGGAGATGAAACTGATGCATTTGCCCCCAAATTGATATTTTCTCCCCTTCAATTGAGTGTTTCATTTTGAATTAGCGTGCTGTTTAGACAGATAAAAGTGCAACTTAGTTATTACAACAAAAAACTCAGCATACTAGGTATATGAAATTTCAACCTAGCATATTAGGTATATGAAATTTCAACAAAAAACTCAGCATTACCAGTACAGTCATCCAATGAAGGCTTTTTTTTTTATAACATTTCAAAGGTTATGGTTATATTTGAAAGAAAAAATTAGATAGAGTTTTATTTGAAAGTACCCAAAGGTTGGGGTTTTTTTTTATGTAATATTCCAAAAAACTATGTCATGTTGTTTATCTTGAGCTTTGAATCACTCAACCAAAAAATTGCATGCAAAAATCATAAATTTATTTTAATTTCATATAAATAAAAAAATTAAATACAATATTTTTTCACATGCTTCTTTAATAATATAAAATTAATTTGTTTTTATTAAAATTACTAAATATAGAAAAATATATATATTAAATAAAATTTTTAATAAACTATTAAAATATTATTTTTAAAATAAAATTGATATAATTATTAAATATTTATAAGTAACTATCCCGTCGGCATCAACACAAAGCGCAATGCACTATACTGTAAAACCTCTATAAATTTATTTTAATTTTCAAATGAATAAAAATATAATTAAATATAATATTTTTCACATGCTTCTTTATTAATATAAAATAACTTTTTATTGAAATTAATATGTAATAGATTACAGGGATAAGGTATATTTTGACCCATGAAGTATACCTCGAGACGCACTTAATTACATGAACTTTTTTCTGGCTCACTTAACCTGAATATTCAAGTTTTATTGAACTTCATGCCCCTCTCTTTAACAGAGGCGTTAAATCACTGTTAGTGGCCCTTATAATTGCCACATCACTCCATCAAAGAGCCACGTGCTCCGCTCCTCCTTCTCCTCTTTCTTCTTCTTCTTCTTCTTCAATCTTTGTCAATAAATAACATCAAAAAAAAAAAAAAAAAACCCACATATCAAATAAGTAGTAGTCGACACCTTGCTACCTCATCAATCCTTTCTTTATCATTAAACGACTTCCTTCCTTATATATATATATATAACCAACATCAAAATATCAACTCAAACACCTTCTTCTTAATTAATTCGTTTTTCTTTTTCCTCTCAACAAATCAAGATCAAGAAGAGAGTTTTTGTCTAAATTCTTGGCACTATTGGCGAGAGTTAGTTCAAGATCATCATCAAAATATATATCTATCAATGGCAGATCAACAGAGAATCCACCCAGTCTCCCCCGGCCATGATGTGGAGGCACCACAGCCACCTACAGTTTGATTAATGCCAAGAGACTCCTCCAAGTCTGATAAGGGCGATCCGGCTACTACCTAACAACCTTTATTCAAAATTTCCAATTAATTACTGATAATTTTCATCTGGGCACTCATTGTTTTCTATTAATAGATAAAATTTTGTTTCAATTATTTGAATTTTGAGTTTCTTGCTTTTTGCGTTTTGCTTTTTTTTTTTACTGAATTCCAATCTGGTTAATGCCGATCTGAATATGATTTCAAAGCTTGGGTTTCCGTTGGTGAAGATTTTGATATTTTAAAGATAACTAAATCAATTCTTGAACTTAGTGCTTTTAATGACAATGATTTAAATTCACTGCTATTAAAGTTGAAGGAGAAGTTGTCTGGAAATATATTTTTTATTGTGTTGGATGATGTTTGGACAAAGGACTATGATTGTTGGACTCTGTTATGTGCTGCTTTTGAAAATAGTAGTTCAGCCTTAGCTTTGATTGGTTATATACTGTAAGTATATAAATACGCACTAAGAGTTGGATACATTTTTAGGGTTATGGTGGGTAATACTGTTAATTAAGGTAGTTGAGATTTTTTGTCAGTACTGCTGTCACTAATGGAGTTGAAGCTTCTTGATCTTAAATCTGTGTCTTTACTTAAGATACCTCTCATGGCAAGGACATGTTCGAGTTTGCAACATGTTGGTGGTGTTAGATTCTCTCCAGAGTCTAGTTCTTGCAGCGATAAAGAAGACTGAATATTTTTCTGTTAGTCTTAGGTTATGTTTTCTTGTATATTTTCCTTAATGTTCTTGTCAATCTAGTAAAACATTAATTCATATCTTTCATTATATGGTAATGTTATGTTTTGTTCTATGTTGGAAAGTTCAGGTCCACTTTCTTTTGGTTAATTAGTTGTTAAATTTGTAGCTTGCATTTAAAGGGTAACTAAAGAACTAGCATTTCATTTTGTAGAACTTCTCTAATTGAAAGTTTTGGTTTAATGGTTTTGTTGTTTTTCTTGCCATTCTTATGTTT
>CATIWK010685517.1:0-13226 GCA_949634005.1 Mallotus japonicus | reverse complement strand
GAATGGCCACCCTTTTGTACCAGGTGGAAGCTTGACATTTGATGATTTCCGTTTATAAACAACAAACAAAAGAGTCAGAGACACAAAGAGAACTAGAAGGTGGAGAAATGGCAAAGAGATATCCATCTGATCCAATCTGATAAGATCAGAAGCAATAGTATAATAGAAATGGGATGACCATTGATGTTATGCCTGTGCCAATTATATACAGGCATGATGATACAGCAAGCCGTAACTAAAAGTTCATCTTATTTTTACAATCAAGCCCTCAAAGCTAGTTTCTTTTTACAGTCAAATCCTAAAAACTTTAACATTGGCTCTGATAGTCAACAAACCATTAAAATTCCATTAGCATTAAAACTTTAAATAAAATTTTTACATTTAAATATATTAAAAAAATTAACTAACACTCTTTGATCAACCGGATAGAAATTGTTCTTGCTTAAATCATATTTTGAGTTTTAAAAGATTTTTATCGTCCTTGTCATTTTGTTCAAATCGAACTAAATTAATTAAACTTTGGTAGACTTTAAAAACTGGTACCTTACACAAAAAGAAAAAAAGTTTAACGAACAGATAAAATAAAAAAATTGATTTACTGATCAAAAATTAAAAATTAATGAAAAAGTTAACTAAACTGGTAAACTCAATTTTAATTTGATTTTATAAACTAGCTTGTAAAAAGATGGTTTGGTTTAAATTTCCAGTATTATAAAACCACAATTAACTTCCCAAGCAAAAATACATAAAAACTAATTTAGTTAGTTAGCTAAACGAACTAATACTAATATAAGAACTAAAATTAATTAATTAATTATATATATATATATATAAGACTGCACACGGTTATGTGGATGTGAAACACGGCTGTGCCTGAATGCAAGTAAAATAGAGTCATTAACTAAGGCTCAGACATGGTTGTGTGTTAACTTCCCAAGCAAAAAATATATAAAAACTAATTTAGTTAGTTAGCTAAACGAACTAATACTAATATAAGAACTAAAATTAATTAATTAATTAATTAATTATATATATATATATATATAAAAGACTGCTCACGGCTATGTGGATGTGAAACACGGCTGTGCCTCAATGCAAGTAAAATAGAGTCATTAACTAAGGCTCAGACATGGTTGTGTGTCTTCTTTCGCATGGATGTGCCTGAGAGCAAGATTTTGGGCATCAGATGCACACAGCTGTGCACCACGAACAATTAAATATTACGTGTTTTGAGCTTTTCTTATTTTATTATTTGGGATATCTATTTTATTCCTATTTTATCCTTATTATCCCTAGGGTATAAATAATTGTTTTTGGGTTTGTTTAAGACAACTTTTCACTTTTTATTAATCAAATTGAAACTTTTAGCTTATTTTCTCTGGATTGAACAATTTATCTTTGAATTGAGACTGGTCTATTTTCAATAATCAATCGTGTGTTGATTATTCATGCTACACGCTACATCAGGTGGTATCAGAGCGTGTTTCTCCCAATTGATGGTTGATATTGTTGCTAGTGGTGGCAACCAATCCTAAGAAGGTGATAAAAAATTACATGTTGTTTGGAGAGCACTCGAAGAGCAGCAACAGTCAACACCACTTGGGTTAATGGACACATCAATTGGATTGGTTGCATTACGTAACACAACAATTGGAAGCATTACAAGTCTAGATGTAAGCATTATTATGGGTTAATGGACAAATGAATGGGAATAATGATGAAGAACAAGGTAGAGGAGTTGGCCTCGCTAGACCCATCGTTGATCCCATCCTTAATATACAAAATGAAAAAAGGCCAGCCGCTGGATTTGATGATACTTCAGATGAGGAGGCTGACTTTAGTGAAGTAGCATTTCCATGTGGAAGACAGAGAGCTGGAAGACAATGGCAACCAAACTATAAAGGAGATGATAAGTATAAACTAAATATAGATATTCCTAACTTCAATGGTGATCTTGATATTGAGGGGTTTTTTAATTGGTTGATTAAAGTAGATATATTCTTTGAGTATATTGAGTTATTCGAGGATATGAAGGTTGAATTTGTTGCTTATAAGTTAAATGGGGGAGCATCAGTATGATGGGATAGGTTGAGAGAGACAAGGATGAGAGAGGGGTGTAGTCCGGTGCAATCTTGGCATATGATGGAGCAATTATTGTGAGGTAGATTTTTACCTTTAGACTATTAGTAATGTATATTTAATGCTTATTAGAGGTGTTCGTAAGGTAGTAGTAGTGTGAATGATTATATTGCTGAATTTTTAAGGTTAGAAGAGAGAGATCAGTTATCAAAAAGTGAGAACCAACAGGTGGCGAGATATTTAAGTAGGTTGAAGCCGACTATTAGAGACACGATTGGGGTGCAAATGGTTTTCAACGTGCATAAGGCTAGGAATTTGGCCATAAAAGTTGAGTTATTCATATAGGAGCAAACCCATAGTGCTAATTATAGAATATTTGGTAGAGTAGATGGTAAGGCTCTAAGTGATAAAGGAAAAATGCCTCAAATTGAATCTAGTAATGTAGAACCTACCAATGATGTTGTACAACAAGGAAAAGATGTAATAGCAGAAGGAAATAAAGGTAACACTTTAAATCCTGTAAAAAAACAACAACCCTTATGCTAAATCTTTTAGTGCTAAGTGTTACAGGTGCAAAGAGGTTGGGAATTGATATAATGAATATCTGAAGAGGAAGGCAATGAATATGGTAGAGAAGAGTGATGACATTGTTAAAGATAAAATGTGTAGACAAGATGGGAAAAATGATAATTTTGAAGATTATAAGCATGATGAGTATACATGTCTGGTGAAGAAGTTTATGTTGCCTCAAAAGCAAGAGGATGATACTTAACGTGATAAGCTCTTTCGCACAAGATGTATAGTGCACGAAGGCTTATTTGACCTTATTATTGATAGTGGGAATCAATAAAATATTGTAGGCAAGGATGTTATGAAAAGGCTGCAGATGACAACAGAGACACATCCTAATCCATACACTATTGGATGGATTAAGGAGGTTAGTGGCAGTCGGGTTACTAAATGTTAAAGGGTACCTTCTCATGGTAGGCATAGTGATGAAGTGTATTGTGATGTAGTAGACATGGATACTTGCCATATTATACTTGGGTACCCTTAGTAGTATGTTGTTCATGTTAGGCACTTAGGTAGAAGCAACACTTATCAGCTAGAAAAGAATAGGGTAAGGTATACACTGGTTCCATTAACTAGGAAAAACCAACCTAAGGCTTTACAAGCGCAGGGGAGGAACTTTCTAATTGTCAAGCATGAACCATCCACATTTGCAGGAGAGTGTAATAAGACTCAAAAAGTACACTTGTCGATAGTAAAGGTAGTGGATGATAGTAGAGATGTAGTGACAGGTCAACTTCAAGTGGAGGTGCATAATTTACATCGAGGCGGATCAGTTGGACATTTTGAAAGGGATGGACCAAAGCCATATGTTGTTATTAAAGCACAAATGAAGTTTGTATCTTACAACATTGTTCATTATGCTACAGGTTTTAGTGTAGCAGCTGGTGACTTCGCAAAATAAGTCCAAGAGGTACAAGACGATATCAAGAGCACGCTAGAGAAAACTAATGTCAAGCGCAAAATGAAGGTAGACAAGCATGAGCAGTTCAAGGTATTTGACATTTGACACGAGATGGTGGCTTTGCCGAATTGGATGGAAATCTCGAAGAAACATCGCTATACACAATTGTTGCAGCTTTCTTTTCAATTCAGGTTATAAAGTAAAAAAAAAAAAAAATTGTTAACATATAATATATTTAGCATAAAGTATATAAAATATTATTAATATATAATAGTATAGATAACAAAATATGACAAAACAATGAGTCCTATTTTGGTACATCTATAAACAATCAAAAGTGTGTTTGATACAAATGATTTTCATAAAATTTTATAAAATTTATTTGCAAATTCAAGTTATGTGTGTTTTAGTTTAAATAATATTTTTTAGAATTCATTTGGAATTTTAAATTTTTAAAATTGATTATAACTAAAGAAAATTCTAACAAAATGGTCAGAATTTCAATATAAATTTCATAAGTTTTAAATTTATATTTTTAAATAACTAAAATGCCTTCTCATTATCTTTATTTTCAAAAATATTTTTCTATTTTTTTAAAATTTAATTCAGTTCTCCTTATGCTAGTTTTCTTGAATGATTTTTATTAACTTGATTGTTGAATACTTATTCATTTTTCTAATAATGTAATTCGCTTGACATTTGCACCATTTTACTTTCAATTTTAAATCAAATAACTACAAGTTTTCTTCATTTTACTTGGGTGATTTGATCAGCAACAAACAAAATTAAAATAGTCTTCGGAGTACCTCTTTTTCTGGGGATTAGAGCATTTTTGCATTTAATTAGATGACGGAATGATACCACTTAAGCTTCCTGCAATATGTAACTAGCGCGAGCTTAGATGTCCATATAATTTTGATTTTATTTTAAAGCATTTTTAATTAAAAATTTATTTTTTATAAAATTGTAACATTAAAATTCAAAATATAATTAAAAATAAATATTTAAAAGAATATTTTTGAAAAAAATAAAATATTGATACATCAAGTATTATTGACAAAATAAAATATTAATTTAAATTTTTAATAATCACACTTTTAATGATGTAATGCGAAGCTAAAATTAAAAAAAATAGTCATAATATATATATATTTAAAAGAGTATTTTTTACTAAGTAAAAAATTAATGTGAACCGTATATTTATACCAAATACAATATAACGAAATATAGAATTTATTTGAAATAAATTTTATAAAATATTTACTTAATCAAACACAGTTCATTTAATAAAAATTCATTTGAAAATAAAATAATTTTTGTAGTGCAACTGAACCAAATAAGGGGTATCTAATGAGTAAATAAAAGTTTTGATCGGTTTATTTTTTATTCGCTTCGAGTTAATCAAAGGACTAAAAAACCGTTATCGAATTGATCTTCCTTTTTTTTTAATTAGTTAATAGCGAGATTATATGACCTAAATTTCAATAGACTGCACAATCGAACCCTTCACCTCATGATGCTTTTAGAAAATAATTATCAATTAACTACCCCTCACCGGCAATTGATCTCCTTCTTCAATTGCACTTCTACTTATAAGGTGTTAATTAAAAACAGAGTGCACCTTCCATACTATACAAGTCAATGATCTCCATATATATATATATATATATTGCAATATTTTAAAGTCTAATAGATAATATTGTACTTATAAAAAGAATATTATTATTTGAAATTTCTTTTGTTTGCAATGCATTATTAGCTTGTTTTTATAAGAATTGTAATTAGTTTTTAGTATTTTTTCAACTAATTTTTGTCAGCCACCACCGTAATGTAGATTTCATAAGGTTGTATATCCATAAAATTAAATCAATCAGAAGGATTACAACGTAACTTACACAACAATCGCTTCTGTCTTGACAAGTGGCATCAATCTCACCATAATTTTTCAATATTTTAAAGATTTTTTTCAATTTTTTTCAATTTCTCACCATAACTACTCAACTTTTAGCACGATAGATCGAAAAAAGCTGATATCAAAAAATTCTTGTTTTTGGAAAATTGGAGAAGAGACTAGTTCAATCAATCATTTTTCTTAATAGTAGACACCAGTGGGGAATCAAAATATTGTATTGCAAAAAATTAATGTACATATTCATGAATCTCTTAAAATTTGCAGGAGAATTCACGAATTCAAGGTGATATGATTGACGTTTACATATATCTTCCTCCATTATTCATGACTTTAACGATTGGTTAATGAGGAGGATTGACATAGAAATATATCTGTTATTTGTTCTTAATTTATTAATTTGAGCAACTTCACTGACTGGCAATTGTTACTTATCACCAAAATCGCTGTCTACATGCTGCACCATAAGTTGATTTTTCTCTATCACCAAAACTGTGGTCTATTTGCTTTACGAGCAAGTCCACTGACATAAAAACATCTGTTATTTGTTTCCTATCACAAGCTATAAGGTCTATTTTCAGCTAGAGACGTGGATGGTGCCTACCACTCTTATATAAGTCTATTTTCACAAGCTATTGAAGTTCAAGGTGCCTGAATACTAAATTTATTTGTGCTTGAGTTGTCGTATACGAAATTTAATAATGAAATTAAAATTTCAAAAGACGTTGCTTATACTTAATTCATAATTTTAAGTTGAAAGTATGAAAGATTCTTATTTGTATAATTGACTAATACATATTTTAAATATTTTGTATTTTAATATTATATAATTAATATATATCTAATCTATTTTTTTTAAGTAAAAGCTGGAGGCAAGAAATCAATAACCGCACCCAGGAATCCCAACTAGGTTGACACCCCCTTAGCGGTCTCATCATCTTTCTGTAGTCCAAATAAAATTGAACAATGAAGAAAAAATGTCATACAAATGAGGATAAAGAAAACGGAAGCCAAAAAGAAATTAACAAAACCTATATCTGGGACTTCTACTAAAGTCATTACAAATAGTAGCATTAAGGAATGAGGGAACCGAGTCCTACCAAAGAATGGACGTAGAAGAAATCCCATGCTTGGCAAGCAAATCCGCAGCTGCATTTCCCTCCCGATATATGTGAGTGATCCGGAAATACATTTGAGAAACATAGTGCAAGCAAGAAAACCAGCGTTTAGTGAGCATCCAAGGTACTTCGTGGATTTAGAACAAAATAAATTAACAACCCAAAGTGAATCTGATTCCAGCCATAAGTAGTGCCAGCCTTTGAGCCAAGCAGTCTTCACTGCATAAATGGCTGCACTTAACTCAGCAAAGTAAGCAAAATTATTATCCAAACGAAAAGCAAAGCAGCCTCTCGGAAAAGCAGCAGCTGTCCGAAAGATCCCACCCACGCCACAAGTCCCTGGAGCACCCAATGATGACCCATCGGTATTGACTTTGATCCAACCCGAGGGTGGAGGTTGCCAAACCACTTCAATTATTCTTGGAGCAGAGCCAGGAATACCACTGATGTTAAGCAATCGCAAAATTCGAAGATCATCTTGAGAATTAACCATTTTCCCCATTCTGAAATAATCACATTCTTTGATTGAAATCCAAACCATCCTGAGAGCATAATGAATGTTAGGAGCTACGCCATCAAAGATTGCAGTATTCCTAATTTTCCAAATGCACCATATTCCAGATATAATTGCAGATTTCCATAAAGCCATTACTTGCGAACTAAATGTGTGAGTCATCGCAGCTGAAAGAAGATCCAAGATGGAGCCCGAAAGTAACAACTGCTTACCAAATAACATACCAAGAGATAGCCAAATTTGCGAAGCAAAGGGACAACTGACAAACAGGTGTGAATGATCTTCAGTATGTTGAGAACACATGCGGCACACGAAAGGGAAAGAGAAACCAACCTGTTTTAGATTGTCATCAGTAGGAAGATGACCCCAGATGGCACGCCAGCAAATAAAAGATCGTGATGGCAGCAAGAACTCTTTCCAGATGAAAGAGTGCCACGGAACCGAGGGATGAGTATCGCACAAATGGGCATACATAGCTTTAACAGAATGGCAACCATCTTTGACCGATGTCCAAACACACAGATCCTTATCATTATGAATGGATGAAACACCCTTAATAGAATTTATCACGTCAGAATTAGAAAGCTAAGGGAGAATCCAATTATCGTCAATTAAAAATTGAGAAACTGAATGATTTAGACATCGTTGATCCCTTGAAGGAATGTGCAACTGATTCGCAACTGTAGGGACTATCCATTCGTCTGTCCAAAAATTAAGGGTAGAATTATTGCCAATAAACCAAGAAATCTCATTCCTAAGACGAGAATAAATATGTTTCACTGAAGACCACAGCGAAGATTGAACATAAGTGTCCTTAGGCATACCGGATACATTCAGAAAACATTTTCTAAGGACTGCAATGGGAAAGGCAAAAGAACTAAGCAATTTCCAAGCAACTTTGCTTAACATGGCTTCATTAAGCTCTTTCAATTTTTTAATGCCAAGCCCACCCTCTTTAACAGGTAAACAACAAATCCTCCAAGGAACTGTAATAACCTTTTTGGACTCCACTGAACCTGTCCATAAAAATTTCCTCATGCAACGTTCCATATAAGTAATTAAATTCTGGGGCCATTTATATAAAGCAAAAGAGTGAAGTAAGGAGCTTGTAATGATAGACTGGATTAAAGTTAGGTGCCCTACCATTGATAAAGAATGCCCTTTCCACTTCACAAATCTCGAACATATTTTGTCAGCTAATGGTTTCAACCATTTCTTTTTTGGAGCACCTGAAAATAAAGGGACACCCAAATAGACAAAAGGAATGGAGCCCTTTTTCATTGCAATAGCTTGATGCAACTTTTCAATGCGTTTTTTAGAAACAGCGGCCCTATAAAAAGTCTCAGACTTTGACGAATTCACCAATTGACCAGACATATGCCCATACACCCTGAAAGTTTCAATAATGGCCCGAATATTCCTTAAAGAGGATTTTCCAAAAAGTAACACATCATCAGCATATAAAAAATGAGTAGGGAAGAGAGAACCTCTAGTCTGAAGCATAGGCTTAATGTCACCCTAAGCCACTTTAATAGAAAGCAGTCAGCTGAGAAAATATTCAGCTAGGCAGAAAAGTAATGGAGAAAGAGGATCTCCTTGCCTAATACCCCGCGAACAAGGAAAATAGCCTTGGACTTTACCGTTAATCATAATAGCTAAACGAGCAGAAGAAAAAATTGCTAAAATCCAGTCTCTGAATTGCAAAGAAAAACCAAATGCTTGCAAAACATAGAGAAGAAAACCCCAATCAACTGTATCAAAAGCTTTGTGAATATCAACCTTCATAGCCATGTTGCCGCCAAAACAAGATTTGTTAAGCAAATTAACACCCTCAGACGCACAAGCAAATACAATCAGCAATATTTCTTTCTTTTAAAAAACCAAATTGATTGCAAGAGATAATACGAGTGGCAATAGAACCCAAATGATCCGCCATAATTTTGGTAATGATCTTCATGCAAAAATTGCTAAGTATAATGGGGCGATATTATTCTATGGCAATTGCATCCGGAATTTTGGGAATTAACACCATCATACTAGAGTTTAAACCTGTGGTAACTATCCCTGAGGAGAAAAAAGAATAAACAGCAGCACAAACCTCCTTATGAACAATATCCCAAAAGGATTTAAAGAAGATACTTGTGAATCCATCAGGACCAGGAGCGCTATGAGCATCCATATTGAATACAGTGTTTTTGATCTCATCCATGGAAGGAAGACTAGCCAAAGAAGAATTATCAGCATCAGTCACCAAAGCAGGAACCACAGATTTTATGAAATCAACATGAGAATGAACCGAAGCAGTTCCTGTAAAATGATTTGTATAAAAATCAATGATATGAAGCTCTATAGCATCTTTATCCTCCGTTATCACTCCATTAATCTTCAAAGAATGAATGCCTTGCTTGGGTTTTGATCTGGCAAACTTCTGATGGAAAAAAGATGTGTTTCTATCTCCAACAGCTAACCACTTAACTCTACTTCTCTCTTTAAGAAAAATCTCTTGCTGCTTCAGACAATGATCAAGAGCTGCATGTGCATCTAATTCTTTTTTATGCAAATGATCCGAAATTCCCTAAACTGTAATCTGTTCTTGAATTTCTTGTAATAAAGAAGAGGCGGTGGTAATATTTTCATCCAAGTAACCAAAGACATGTCTATTCCAAAATCGAAGCTCCCTCCGTAACCGTTTTAGTTTTTCTCCCAAAAGCTGCATAGGATGAAGATCTTCAAGAGGCATCAACCAATTAGTAGAAATAAGTCCTGAAGCCCTGGGTGAGAGATCCACACAGCTTGAAATCGAAACCGGGAAACAATGGTATCATTAGTGACATCATGAAGAAGCACTGGAGTATGGTCTGAGTGATGTCAAGGAAGAATAGAACAGGAAATATCACTCCAACCATTAAAGAATTGCAAATTATCCAAAGCTCGGTGAAGACGGCTATCAACCCGATTGGTTCCAAATCCACCATTACTCCAAGTAAAGAAAGCTCCTCTAGTAGAAATATCAAATAGTTGGCAATTATCAATAAAATTTCAGAATTCCCTACAAGGACCAAAGGCCGAAGCACGTCTAGTTTTTTCATGACCTCCCAAGAGAGCATTAAAATCACCTATGACACACCTACTAGAAGATACTGATAAAGAATTCAGATCCTGCCATAAATCCATTCTTCTATTGCGCCAAATGCTGCCATAGATAAAGGAGATTCTGTGTACGACATTAGTAATCATGATATCAAAAGTAATATTCTGAGTATGGATATGGAAAAAAGAAGTAGAAGGAAGACCTCTCCTAGCCGATTAAGAACTAGTAACCAATAAGAGCAAGCAAAGAAAGATTTAACCGATCCCAAAAAGAACTAGGAATAGAATTAAAAGCAATCATGGGTTCAACAAGACAAACAAAATCAGGATTGTATTGTCTACAAAAAGAATTTAAAGTGCATTAAGTATTAGAGTTACCCAATCCACGATAGTTCCAAAAGAATAACTTCATAAATTCAATTTTTCCGGCTTCTTAGCTACCCTTTTTGAGAGGATAACTTTAAATTTTTCCTGCTTCATAGTTTTCTTTTTGGATACTGTTGTCCATTCTCCCTCTTCCCTTTCCATATCATCAGCCCAGGAGCTTGCCTTCCCTACCCGAGAATCAACAAGAGGGTGCAGTGTTAAATCCACAAAATCAGTATGGTCAGAACATAAACCTGGAAGTGAAGAAGTGTCAGCCCCCGGTGAAGCCTCCCGCAATGCTGGGGCATCACTTTGAATGTCTGTATCATCTCGTGCAGAGATAAGCAAATCAGCGACTGGTTCCAAAATAGTAGCTGTATCAGATAGCGTCGTATTCAGCACAACCTCTTCATGCGGACTCGGATGAGTGATTAAAAGGTCTGTTAGTGGTTCAGGGAGAGAATGGGATTGTTGCATGACATCAGTAACCTTATTATCCTCACCAGTAAAATCTTCCTCGACAACTTCAGCCACCACTTAAGATTTTAAAGCCGAGTGCAGTATGTCAAAAGAATTTGACGTAAGGACAACAGTTTGTTTGCTTTTTGGTTTCCAAATCTTCTTAGAATCATCAGTTTTTGCCACCCTCGTCCGTTCCTCAGTGTGGACGTCCACCTTTTTCCCATGCAGAGAAGACTTGCCCATTTTGTAATTAAATTGAGAGTGACCGATGTTGGAGCAAATGGAACAAAACGATGGCAAATTCTCATAGACCACCTCGATAAAAAAAAATTTTGCCAATGTGTTCCACAAGAAGAGATTCCGGAAGAGAATTCAATAAATCAATGTCAATGAGAACCCTTGCATAATGCCCAAAATCACCATTAATGGTGGCATTATCGATTTTTAAAGGAACACCTACACCACTCGCATTTGAAGCTAAAATTTTTGGATGCCAATACTCCAAAGGAAGCTTGTAAAAACGCACCCAAAGCTGAGTATTCGTTGGCTTCTGAGCATATGGGTCGAAATCAGGGGACCAAGGTTGAAGTCTTAGAATTCCGGGTTTAAGGGCAATGGAACCACGGCTCTAAACAGAATTCTTTTCAGTTTCAGATGATAAAATCACATGATAATAACCCTTCCCCAAAGAAATCAATTTCCATGAAGAAGACAATCCCCATATGGAAGCAAGTTTACTTTTTAAATCAACCAACTTCCATGGTGATTCTCCTTTGGCAAGGACGAGACGAGCGATCAAAGCATGTTGACAGACTTGGAGTTGGTGTTCATACAATTGTTGATTTATTTTTATAGCAATAAAAAAACCCTTGTTCGTTGTTTCAGCACCATCAGATGCCAATATCTTCGCATTAGATGTTGGTAAAGTACCCTCCATGGCTTTGGCATAAGAGGGTTTTAGAGCCGAAATCGCAGGAGCAAACATGTCCTTATGGCTCAAGTAAGCCATGAAAACTGGGAAGAAGATACCAGGGCGGCCTGACGGCGGCGCCTGGTGGGGGGCGGCGGGATGAAGAGTCCAAATAGGGTTTTTCTTCACGTCGAATTCACCCCATTCAATTCTTCAATTGCTTATCTCTAATCTATAAATATATGTTAATTATTTAATAATTTGATATAATATAAAATAGTATTCAAAATGTAGATAAAATTTTTACGAAAACCATTAATTATTTTTGCTTTCTTAATAACATCGGATATATTGAGCTATTATTGATTGATCATATACTCAAATCAGTGCGAGAATGGAAGAAACGTCGCTATACACAATTGTTGCCACTTTCTGTTCATTTCAAGTTATGAAGTAAAAAAAAAAAACAATTGTTAACATATAATATATTTAGCATAAAGTACATAAAAAATTATTAATATATAATAGTATAGATAACAAAACATGACAAATCAATGAGTCCTATTTTGGTAAATATATAAACAATTAAAAGTGTGTTCGATATAAATGAATTTCATAAACTTTTATAAAATTTATTTGCAAATTCAAGTTATGTGTGTTTTAGTTTAAATAAATATTTTGTAGGATTCATTTGTAATTTAAATTTTTAAAATTTTCAAATTGATTATAATTAAAGCAAATTCTAATAAAATGGTTAGAATTTTCAAATAAATTTTACAAGTTTTAAATCTATATTTTAAAATGATTAAAATGGCTCCTCATTATCTTTATTTTTCATTTTTCATTTTTCTATACTCTGTTAATTTACAGCTAGGTATAGTTCATTTTTCTAATAGTGTAATTCGCTTGACATTTGCACCATTTTACTTTCAATTTTAAATCAAATAACTATATATTTTCTTCATTTTACTTGGGTCATTTGATCAGCAACAAACAAAATTAAAATTGACTTCGGAGTATCTCTTTGTCTGGGGATTGAAGCATTTTTGCATTTAATTAGATGACGGAATGATGCCACTTAAGCTTCCTGCAATATGTAACTAGCGGGAGCTTAGATGTCCATATAATTTTGATTTTATTTTAATGAATTTTAAATTAAAAATTTAATTTTTTTTATAAAACTATAACATTAAAATTAAAAATAAATATTTAAAAGAATATTTTTGAAAAAATAAAATATTGATACATAAAGTATTTTTGACAAAATAAAATATTAATTTGAATTTTAAATAATCACACTTTTA
>CATIWK010685403.1:0-29148 GCA_949634005.1 Mallotus japonicus | reverse complement strand
ACAAACATCTAGCAGATCAACCAATGCAATATTTAACAGTATTTACCGCATTTATTGTTACAAAATTTTGAAAAGTTAAATTTTACTTTTTTACAAAATTTTGAAAAGTTAAATTAAATACTTTCTTCATTTCAAAATTATGAATTATTTTTTATCTAACCTAAGTTATGCCACTTTTCTTTTGAAATATAGCTAATGTGCTAGTTTATTAATAATTTCTTGTTCAATGTATATTTTATTTGTTTAATTTTAATTAAAAATATATATTTAAAATAATACTTTAAATACATTAATTATATTTTCTTAATTTGTAAAAGAAAATCAAATTAGACCTCTAATTTTGGGACAAATCTATATATATTAAATACTAAGCTTTAAAGTTATTAAATTCAAAATTTGACAAGTGTCTCTCTTCATAATTTAACATTTACTCTTAAAAGCTTATGTGTTAAATTATTAAAATTCATAATATTTTTTCATAAAAAATATAAAAAATCTTCTTATTTTAAATACACATGTTCTATTATATGTAAATCACTATAATTTTATTACATTTAAAACATTACTCTTTTCTTCCATCAAAAATTATTTATTTTATTTTAACTGAAACATCCCTCTTTTATTCAATTAAAAACTTTTTCTTTTTTATATTTAACATAAAAAGTAAGAAATATATAATTTTCAACTATTTTTTATTTTATTTTATTCATTCAATTATCATTATTACTACTACATATATATTTTGAATTCACGTTTATATTTGAATAATTTGTATTTTTAACTATTAAAATAATTAAAATCATTATTTTAAAATATATGTATTATTTATAATTCGTACAAAACACGGATTGACGACTAGTAAATTATAAAAATAATGCCCTTAGATTTGTGTGTATAAAGAAAGAGAGATAAAACTTGCATATGCAATGTTAAAATGTTCAATTAAATAAAATATTTACAAAATTAGTTCAAATATTACTATTTGTACCAAAAATAAAGGTCATATATTTTATAGCTCAAGACTCAAATTTAATTAATTAATTAATTGGACAATTATAAACAAAAAAAGAAGATGAAAAGAAGTGGAAACGTGGAAGAAGCGGTTAACAGGCAGATAAAATAGCAGTTTCCTATTATAGATGGGATCAATCACCAAGCATTGACATCATCAACTCAACACACAAAACCTTCAACAAAAATCATGAATTATTTAGCTTTTAATTAGAATTTATGTTTCCATTTACTGTTTATGTTTTATGTATGTTAAAATTTAAGTTCTTTTAATGAAAATTTTCAATATTTTACAAATCTTCATTTTAGTTTTCTTTAATGTTTATAGTTTTTCTTATGTCAGCTACTTTTCGTACAGCTAGTTTAGGAATCTTGTATATTTTCGATCCTTAATCTATCAACAGTCATTTGATAGAAATCAAAACTGCAAAAAGTTGATGTATCTCAGATACCTAAGACGCTAAAAGTTTACGGTAAAAAGACTATAAGGGAACAATTACGAAGAGTCTGTTTGATTTAAATGAATTTAGAATTTATTCGCAAATGAATTCTATTTAAAAATGAAATGAATTCGTTAATAAAATTGAACTAAACAAAAGGTAACATTTTTTAAAAAGAATTTCACCAACTCTTTTTTTTTTTTTTTTTGAAAAACATCATATGATATGAAAATGTTGAATCCAAAAATCGTCACCTTTAGTTTATACAAATCATTTGTACTTATCTTAGAAAGATAAAAATATTTAAATAATTTATTTTTTATCAACAAAAAATCACTAGGCCTCTAATTTATTTAAAAAAAGTTATTTATGATAGCTCTTTAAAAATTAGTCTTTTTGAAGTTTTGGGAGGTAAAGTGGAAACAACAAGGGTCAACCTTCCTCGTTGTTCGTTCAAAAAAAAAAAAAAACTTCTTCATTGTTGGCTTAAGAATCGGATAACTCATTTTACACACGTGTGTCCTCATTTCTACAAATTCCTTACTAAGTCCGGGTCATATTGAAACCTTTTTTTTTAATTAGTTTTTATTTTATTTTATTTGTTCATTTAACCTATTATTTTGGTAATTATTAAATTCATTTTGATAGTTGTTTACTTGTTCATGTATATATATGTAATACCTAATGTTCAAAAAAAAAAAATATATGTAATACCTACAGTTAGTTTATATTTTGTTATTACATTTGCATGCCACAGGTGTATGTAGACTTTTAGTAGTTTTAAAAAATTCTTTAATATAAATCCCATGGAAAAAAATTTCTTTAATAAATGCTCACCAACCACATTGAGCCACCACCCAACCAAATTAGTGTTTTTTTTCCTCTTATTTTTGAATAAATAAATATTATTTTTTACATAAACCTTTTTAAATAACTAATTATAATTATATAATTATTTAGTTATTTTAACCATAATAATAATAATAATATATTTTTATATTTCAATGATACTTAATAGCATTATAATTTTTTTCAAAGGTAAATTAAATGAATTTTTGTGTAAATTAAAAAATAATACAAGTTAATGAAAATTTGGTAGAGTTAAATGGTCAATGATCTATATGTTATGGTTTAATTTCAGCAATATGGACATCTTTTTCTCCATTATAACTTGTAATGTTTTTTTTTTTTTATTATTATGGGTAGTTGAAAACTCCAATAATTTATTTGCTAGGATTATAGAATCAAATAAAGACATGGATAGACACCACCATTGTGAAAAATAAGGCAGGGATTTGCCATAAATGAGAAGAATATTCACAGCACCTGTTTGATGTAATTTTTGTGATGCTTCTCTAATCCATCTCCTAAAACAACAAGCATACATTATGTACACATGTATTTGGGAAAAAAAAAAAGGTCACTAAAGATGTGCACATTTCATTGTCCATGAAAAAAGGAGAGTTCAAATTTTACATTATTTTTTAAATTACAACAAAAAGAAATGAAACCAAAAAAAGTAATTTTATATGTTACCATATAGTAAAACATATTTAAGCAAATGTATTTCTTATATATATATATATATTTAAAATCACAAATTTTGAATGGTAAACTAAAAACTTTGGAAGCATTTACCATGACAACCTCAATGAGAACATTTAGCATATTTAATTGGAACGTTTTGTTCGCCCTTTTATTCTTGGCTCTAGTCTCTAGAATAGAAATTGAATTTTTTTAAGTATAAGTAATTAGAATTTATTAAAATTTGAGTAATTTTATTTGATTGGATAGTACCATAAGGGTGATAAAAGTCTTCCCATAACTAATTTAATATGATTGCATACATTATGATTTGAACTCGAAATATTGTTTAAATGAAAACAATTTTCTATTAGCTTATCTCAACCACTAATGATAGTGAAATTGAATTTAAAATTTAAAATTATTGCATAACAAACATTCATTTCCCCTCAAATAATTATGATCACATGTTAATTTCACAGACATTCAATTTGATGTATGCTAAAATAATAGATAGTGTTTAATCACAAATTATGTTTTAATGCTCAAAACCTATATATTTTAAATGGAAATATTCAAATGGAAAATGGAAAATCCAAACATTTAGTATATTTTAATTTAAACACACAACTATTTTTCTCAATTTTTTTTTTTTTTAAATTCAATATCAAATTTCAGTCTTTAAAATCATGATTAGCTTTATAGCCCATGCTTGATCAAGTGATTAATTTACCAAGAAATGAAAAGGGAGCATGGCAAGGAACAGCAACACATGAAGCCAAATCTTCCCCAACTCGCATCCATGAAGCGTGTAACTCACCTTACAAGCTAAAGTGGCAATCTCGTAATTTTAAGCAACCTGACTTGTGCACATGAATAATATAGTCCCCCTATATGACCTATAACAGGACAGGACTGTGTAGTTTCAACTTTCGTCCGCTTTTTAACGCACGTGAACTATACCATCTTTAAATTTTCAAAGACTTCCTGAATTACCCTTAAAAGCTTCGGTTATTTACTAATCACTCCAACACCTTTCTCGTCAAGTAGTAGGTCCCTTGTCCACGTGGCATCCATTAGGATCCTTATAAATGAGATCTAACGTCCAATTAATTCTCTGGTATAAGATTCTTTCGTCTAAGTGATTTGCACAAAAGTAAAAACAGCAAAAATTATTTTAATTTCCGTTATCAAATTCCCAAAATTACCCTTAAATCTTATCTGCACCAAACAAATAAAAAGGTAAGAAGCCTTATGATTCCACTCGCTGTTATGAGTCAAACCAAAAACACGGACGGGACAGATAGTGTAATTACGGGGAGAAAAGAGGGGTAAATCTGTAAATCGGATAGTATCGGGATGATAAATAATTAAATATATAAATATAAATCGTGGAATAATTTAACGGCGACCGGAAAAAGAGAACGGCCGGTGAGAGAGGGCTCGATATTTCCTATATAAAGCCGTAAGCATAACCCTCTATTCTTTCATATTTTGCATTAGCTCTTGCATCCTCTCTATAAAGAGAGCCACCGCCACCACCATAAGCACCACAACTGTTGTTTCCTCTTCTCTGTCTCTTTACTATAGATTCATAGTATAGTTCCAAAAACAGGTAATTAATTTTTAATTTTCTCTATTTTTCTAATTACAATTTTTTGAAATAATATTATTTTAATATTCATTTTCAAGTTAATTGTTTAGTTGTTTATGAAATTGAGCAAGAACGATTAGATTGAAAATCGAGGAAAAAAGGAGATTTGAAATAGTAAATCGAGTGGTTTTCAGTGTGAGATTAATGCAAGGGATAGGGAAGATTGATCCATTAATTTTTAGTGTAGTAAACAGCAATGGATGATTGGCTTTATGTATTTGGGAATAAGTTATGGAAACCCTAGAAGCTAATTGGTGATTAGTTTTTTTTTTTTTTTTTTTGATCTGGTTTCATTTGTGATGTTGTGTAGTCTGAGCAGTGAGTGTTGTTTTTGCTGCATCTGAAGGGAATGATTTATTGAATCTGTAGATTGATAATTTTTTTTTTTTTTTTTAACTTTGTTGTGGTGGTGCTTGATTTGTTCTAATGTGACGTTGATTGTTGGTTGTGTTTGTGGAGGTAACATTGCTGGGTAATCTGTTATGCAATGTGAATATTATACTGAATGTTAGACTGGATCAATGTTAATATATATTGATTGATGTTCTGGATGGAAAGAAACTCTGCTGGTCATTCGCATTAGGGCATTGTCTCTGTTGCATTTGATCATAGTATTGGAGATTGATTTTTAAGATGAAAAAGACTTGCTTATTCACTTTCGGTTGTGTACTATACGCTTGGTTGGGTGATCATTGTTCGGTTTTTAATTATGTGGTGCCATATGCATCTGGATTTAATGTCTATTTTTCCAATTTCTCTGGCACTTGTCAAAGGTAGGTACTAGGTACTGGGAGTCTAGTTGAATTGGATGCATGCTTGCACTAGGTTTTTTTTTTTAAAAAAATTTGAACAGAGCCAGTATTCTTTCTTGTAAATTTGCATTTTCTTTTTGCATTTGCTGTTGTGTCTTCATTGAAATATTTGCTTTTGTGACCTTTATTTGCAGATCTAAAAATGCTTGTAGAACTCTGTTGATTGATTTGTTGGACGACTCTTTTATGTCTTTAAGGTTGACATTGTTTGCTAAGAAGAGAACACAAATACAGACCATTAGATTCTTTTGGGTAGGCTATTTGTTTTGTATGCATTTACATATGAAATGGGTTCTCGAGGAAGGCTACTACTTGATCTTAATGAACCTCCTGCTGAGTATGATGAGGAGGAAACTGATCATGTCGTCTGCTTGCAGCCGCAGAAGGCACGTCCCTCTGTAAATCCAAACACTTCTGACTTGTTTGCAACATCAGTAGGTCCCCAAAGTATAAAAAATAACAATGCTTTCTCACATGCATCTTCTGTCTCGGGTTTTCAGCCTTTTATTCGGCCCAAAGTTGCTCAAGGCCATGAAGCAGGCCCTGAACAGAAGAGGGCAGGGGATCAGAATCCCAAGTTGTCATCAGTTCAATCAACCAATGGTTATGACAAGAAAACAGCAGCATCAATAGTTTCAGGTTCCGTAGATCCTGGAGCTGTAGAAAGGGAAGAGGGAGAGTGGTCAGATGCAGAAGGTTCTACTGATGCACCTGCCAGCTGTAGTCTTCCTGACCTTGGCAAAGCTTCACAAAATCAGGGGACGTCTGATATGATGGAATCTAGTGCTTCTGGTATGGGTACTGAGACCAATTCTGGAAGCACTAAGATTGCTGATAATACCAAGATTGAAAGCAGTAATCGTGCTTTACAGGGTTCGGAGCAGGGTCTGAATGATCAGAAAATTAACAGTAGCAGAATTTCAGATAGCAACGCTGATGGTGACATGCCCATGGATGGTCCGGAAGAAACTGCATTAGTCCCAAAAGTAAGAGAGGTTAAAGGTATTGAAGCAAATCATGCACTTAAATATGCTAATAATGTGGGGAAGAGGAAGATAGACCAACAGAAAGAAGCAATGCTTGGAAAGAAGCGTAATAGACAGACCATGTTAATTAATATAGATGAAGTGAAGCAAGCAGGGGCTATCAAATCTTCGACCCCTAGAAGGCAGCCAACTACCATCCGTACTGTCAAGGAAGTTCGCTCTGCCATTCCACCTGTTGAAATCGGTGAAAAGCATATTCATCCAACAATTAAAGATCAAAAGCAAGTTGACCTATCATGTAATGAAGGGGGGACTTTAGAGTCCAGTCAGCCTAAAAATGAATGTAATGGTGATATAAATTCTGGACAATTAACAAAGCCTAGGAGGCTAAACAGTGATGCAGATTTTTTTGCAGAAGGACACCTACCACCTATTCCCAGACAGAGTTCATGGAAGCAGCCTGCTGACTTGAGGCAGCCAAAGAACTCACAATTTTCTAATAGGAAGCCAGCTCTTACGAGCCAAAGCTCCATAGATTCTAAGTTGGGGAACAAGAAACAACTACTTGCCAAGAAGCCAGCTGCTGTCAGTAGTAACTCATATCAAGACACATCAGTTGAACGTCTCATAAGGGAGGTGACTAATGAGAAGTTTTGGCATCGCCCAGGTATTAAATGTAAAATATGCATGTCTGTTTTCTTGTGTTTATGTGAATGTTGTGTGTCCTGATGAAAGAAATCTGACTTTGCATGTTCTTGTGTATATCTTTGATTTTTTTTTTTTTTTTAATCTAACTAGAGTAGATAGTTTATAAAACAAAGAGCTAAAAAAAACATAGTAACCTTACACGATATCCAGTTTCACAACCCTAAGACAGGGGCGGTGGATATAGAAGTGGTAAAAGATCATAGAGATACTATTGGATGTTGTCAGCCACTTGCTTGAAAACCAGAGGCAATTAAGTTTCATCTTAGAGCATTGGTTTGCTTAGCAACTGAATTATTGCTTATGTGCACTAATGCATTTTTCCATTTTTTCATTCCCCATTAGGTTTTGGAGTTGTAAGTCAGTTTGGATGTTTTGTGCTTGTTCTTCAATAAGTAAAAGCTAATGTTTGTATTGCTCAGGCCCATGCATAGCAGAGGAGACCTCCACAGCTACTTGTGCTGGGCGGCAATCAACCGTCCGGAGAGCCTCTTGGATGGAAGATTAATTGAACCACGTTATAAGCTTGTGATTTTTTAAGTTATTCCTGTTCATATTTTCTGTCTCTAATTTTCTGGCATAGATTACTGTAAATTAAAGATTCTTGTTTGCAACATGCATTAATCTTCATGTTGGTATTTACTTGCATAAGCATGAACAAGCTTCAAAAGAGGTTTTGCTAGCCATTTCACATGTACTTAGGACTGTAATGTTCTCTTTTGATTTGCTGGTATTGTATGGGTCCTTTGATGTTCAATAACCATTTCATCCATGTCCTATCTTTTATTTTATTCTTGGGCTGTGTTGTTTTATTTTATTTCCTTGTGCTTGGTAGCTTATAGCTTTTTCTCTCCCCCTTGTGTCTTTGTATTATGACATTATTTTCTGCAATTGATCCGTTAATGTTGTTGTGTTTCAGAGGACTCCGAGCTTGAACGTGTTCCTGGACGGTTTGAGTCTGTTGAAGAGTATGTCAGGGTGTTTGAGCCTCTGCTTTTTGAAGAATGCCGAGCACAACTTTATAGCACGTGGGAAGAGTTGACTGAAACAAATACACATGTAATGGTTCGTGTAAAAAGCATTGAAAGACGTGAAAGAGGTACAATAATGTTGCATGCACAGTGCATTATACATATTTTTGTTTGAAATTCTTTGACTGGTTAAAATTTTTTCTTGTGAGCATAGGTTGGTATGATGCGGTAGTCCTTCCTGTAAATGAGTTCAAATGGACATTCAAGGAGGGTGATGTTGCTGTTCTTTCAACCCCAAGACCTGGAACAGGTTGGTTGAAGAACTGCATATTTTTCTGTCTGGGATCATCCTATTAAATTTTGTTCGTTTGGCTTTTATATGATGTGAATTCTTATTGTCTTCATGTCAAGCAGTCAGATCCAAGAGGAACACCTCAACAAATGAAGATGATGATGAACCTGAGGTCAGTGGACGAGTGGCTGGTACTGTTAGACGGCATATTTCTTTGGATGCTCGTGATCCTCCTGGTGCAATCCTTCATTTTTTTGTTGGTGACTCATATGATCCTTACAGGTTATTTCAGATGCTATAATTTCTTAGCCAGTTTTGTCCTGGCCACTTTGGACATTCTTTTCTTTTTTTTTTTTTTTTTAAACATTATCAGGCTGTTGTTTGTTTATTTATATTCTTGTGTTTATTTGTTTGCTGCAGCAAGGCTGATGAAGATCATATTTTAAGGAAACTCCAGCCAAGAAGCACATGGTATTTAACTGTACTTGGTTCTTTAGCGACCACTCAGCGCGAGTATGTTGCCTTGCATGCATTTTGCCGTCTCAATTCACAGGTGACAGCTAAATTTCCTTCAATATTTGAAATTTCAGGAGAGTTATATTGCTAGAAACTTGAAAGCTCTATCTTATGTTCTTGTAGATGCAAACTGCAATTCTGAAGCCCAGTCCTGAACACTTTCCAAAGTACGAGCAACAGACTCCAGCTATGCCTGAATGCTTTACACAGAATTTTGTTGATCATTTGCATAGGACCTTCAATGGACCCCAGCTGGCTGCAATTCAATGGGCTGCAATGCATACAGCTGCTGGTACAAGCAGTGGTATGACAAAGAGGCAAGATCCTTGGCCCTTCACTCTTGTTCAAGGGCCTCCAGGAACAGGTAAGACACACACAGTATGGGGAATGCTGAATGTGATCCATTTGGTCCAGTATCAGCATTACTATACTTCCTTGCTTAAGCAACTAGCACCCCAGAGCTACAAGCAAGCTAATGAGGGCAATTCTGACAATATTGCAATGGGTTCCATTGATGAAGTTCTTCATAACATGGACCAGAATTTATTCCGCCCTCTTTCAAAGCTCTGCCCAAAACCCAGAATGTTAGTTTGTGCTCCTTCCAATGCTGCAACTGATGAGCTTCTTTCACGTGTTCTTGATCGTGGGTTCATTGATGGTGAGATGAAAGTTTATCGGCCTGATGTGGCTAGAGTTGGGGTTGATTCACAATCACGTGCTGCCCAAGCAGTTTCTGTTGAGAGGAGAACTGAACAACTGTTAATCAAGAGCCGTGAGGAAGTGTCAAAATGGATGCAAGATTTAAGAGGTCAGGAAGCTTATTTCTCTGCACAAATAGCTGATCTTCAAAATAAACTTTCTGTGGCTGCTGTTGATGGTCGTTCCCAAGGATCCGTAGGTGTTGATCCTGACGTTCTTATTGCCCGGGACCAAAACCGAGATGCACTGTTGCAGAACCTAGCAGCAGCTGTTGAAAGCAGGGATAAAGTTCTTGTTGAGATTTCTCGTCTTCTTATTTTGGAAGCCAGGTTCCATGGTGGTAGCAACTTCAATCTGGAGGAAGCCCGTGCGAGTCTGGAAGCAAGCTTTGCCAACGAGGCTGAAATTGTATTCACTACTGTCTCAAGCAGTGGTCGCAAGTTATTCTCTCGGCTTACACATGGTTTTGATATGGTAGTTATTGATGAGGCTGCTCAAGCTAGTGAAGTAGGCGTCCTTCCTCCCCTAGCTCTTGGTGCTCCACGTTGTGTTCTTGTTGGGGACCCCCAACAGCTTCCTGCAACAGTTATCAGCAAGGCAGCTGGGACCTTAATGTATAGCAGAAGCCTTTTTGAAAGATTTCAACAAGCAGGATGTCCGACAATGTTGTTATCTGTGCAGTATAGGATGCATCCTCAAATTCGAGCTTTCCCTTCGGAGTACTTCTACCAAGGCCGACTAACTGACAGTGAAAGTGTTGTTAATTTACCTGATGAGTTGTACTACAAGGACCCTTTACTCAGACCATATTTATTTTATGATGTCATTTATGGGCGGGAGTCCCACAGGGGTGGATCTGTATCTTATCAGAATGTTCATGAAGCACAGTTATGTCTTCAATTGTATGAGCATCTTCAGAAAACTCTGAAATCACTGGGTATGGGGAGAATCTCTGTTGGCATTATTACGCCATATAAGCTGCAATTGAAATGCCTTCAACATGAATTTTCTGCGATATTAAAGTCAGAAGAAGGGAAGGATATTTACATCAATACTGTAGATGCTTTTCAAGGGCAAGAACGTGATGTCATAATTATGTCCTGTGTACGGGCCTCAAATCATGGTGTTGGCTTTGTTGCTGATATCCGTCGAATGAATGTTGCTCTTACTCGCGCAAGAAGGGCTTTATGGGTACGACAACCTATATTTTCTTCAATTTTTTTTTTTGGACACCCATGTCACCTACCACCAACACACACATACACTCAGTGTTGAACTTGAGTTTTTGTTTGAGAGTTCTGTGGGTATGTTTCTATCCCATTTTTTCTTAATTTGAATTGTTGATTGCACTTTGCACATTACACCCCCCTCACCCACCCATGTATATACATACACCTTGCAACTTGGTGCTGGACTTGATATTTCGTTCGAGACTCTAATCTAGATGTTTCATCAGGTCATGGGAAATGCGAATTCTCTGATAAAATCTGATGACTGGGGTGCATTGATTGCTGATGCTAAGGCAAGGAACTGCTATATGGACATGGACTCTCTTCCTAAAGAGTTCTTTGGCTCAAAGGGAACGCAGGGCAAAGGTTCCTCTAACACTAGGGGTTCGAGGTTAGGCGGACAAAGGCACAGATCTATGGATATGCACCTGGAGTCCAGATCTGGAACACCTTCAGAAGATGATGATAGTTCAGGTGCACCTGTGATTTCTAGGAATGGAAATTATAGGCACTTCAAACCACCAATGGAAAGTTCATTAGATGATTTTGATCAATCAGGTGATAAATCAAGAGATGCTTGGCAATATGGTATACAGAAGAAGCAAAGTTCTTCAGGTATTGTTGGAAAGAGGGAGTCATAGTTCTCTTGGTAGTTTGAACAAATTTCTTTGGCACTTGAGGCGACCTGCGTAATTGGATTTCCTGCAGCAATGGTGCCTTTAAGTGCCAGGAGATCCTTGGAACCATGGCAAAGCACAATTTTGAAACAGGTGCCCAACTCTAATTTATTTTGTGCTGATTGCATCTGCAGAACGGAATCTGAAATGAACTGGTGGTGCTGTGTTAATGGCAGATGCTTGGACTTGGCAAAGCAGAGATAATTGCTTTTGCAACAGCTGTGTCTTTAATTGGATCGGTTCCTGTGATTTCTTGCTGGAAGAGGGGTGCTTCAAATCAGTTCTGGGAGATGCATTGATCATTCAATTATTGCATGGACACTGGGTGTACGACTATCAGCAACCAATTGTTGGCATCTTTGAATATTTAGAATGAGAGGTGCCACTATTTTGCAATGGAACTTGCCTGCGTTGACATTTATTCGAGTCTTTAGGACATGGGGTGTTAGGAGGCTTCCTGGTCAAATAATTCCATACTTCCTATTGGAGCTGTCTTATTAGAGCAGGGAAGGTGGCTCCTCATTAGTTGTGGATTCCTCGAGAATATGGCATTTCAATGTGGGGTTCGTTTGTGGTAGATTCTGGGCATTGAAATGCTCTAGGATGGCGTCTGAAAGAGAGGTGGGGTGTGTAAGATACTTGACGGTCGACTAAATGTTCTTGCTTCCATTTTTTTTATTTATAAAAAGAGGAAGAGACTAAGCTTACATGCCTGCAACACATGGGAAACTCCTAACATCTGTATAGAAAAAGGAAGGAGAGTACATGATTTTGTATAACAATATCTCATACTAGAGGCATTTGTGACTTTTTACTAACTTATGTACATACATCTTCAGCTGTGGAATCAAATATCAATTTATTTATTTTTGGCACAAATTGAAACGAAAAAAGTCGTCCACTTTTTTCTTTTTTTTTGCGACATGTTCCTTTGCAAGCTATTGTTGGAAATATGCAAAGCTGTTGAGCGAATTTGCAGGTATTTCCAACGTTGTGGAGCCCAGGCAAAACAGGAAATTTCCTGTACTACTTGTCGAATCTGTTTTTTTACAGTAGCGATTCAAAGTGAAGCAAAATCAGGGTACGGACGGGAGGAGGGACATTTCCAAGCTAAAGACCAAAACCTGATTGGAAGGCTTGAGTCGAGTGGTTCAGAATTAGTTGGGTTTGATCAGACCTGCTCCATTTTTCTTGTATGTATATGTTTGTTGGGTTGGATTGGGTGTCCACTGCAAAGAGTCGGCCATTCAAGTGCGATTTGTCATTATCTTCTATGAAATAAGTTGTGTCAAATCCCCAACCTGATCTTTCCGATTTTCCATATGTTTTTTTTGAACATGTTCCGATTTTCTTGGATTTAGATCCTCTCATGTTAAACATAAACATCACCTATCATGTTTACAATTTTAACCATTAATTTTCAATTCAATGATTGAGATTTACTAGTAAAAAATGATTTTAAATTTAAAAAATAGATGGTTATTATTAGATAATTCAATCTCAACCATTGATTTTGAATTGAGTGGTTGAGATTGTACAAACATAATAGGTCATGATCTAAATCCGATTTTCTATATGTTTGTTTCTATATCAATGCCCTTTTTTTTCTCTCTCATTATGATAACTAAATAAGTATTAGATTTAAGTGGCTGAATGTATAATTGCACCCGTAGGGTTTAACAAATTATTCAGTTTTATCCCTGAATTTTTAGATTAAACCTATTTCATTCATATTTTTTTAATTTATATATATATATATATTATATATTTAAAAATCATAAAATTAGTCTTTGATTTATAGTTGTTGATAAGATATATGAGATTAATAATTGATTATAATTAGTCTAATGGTTTTTGTTACACATAAATATACTTATGAACTTTCAAATAAATTAAAAAATATGATAAATTAAATTACAATTAAGGAGCTTAGTGACTAAATAGGTAAAAGTTAGGGGGTGAAATTGTGCATTTTGTGGATATAAAAGATGATAATGGATATAGAAGGTAATCAAACAGATTGATAATGTTTAGGAAACAGGACAACCTCATCATGTGCTGTCTTCTTCATGCACATTCCAATTCATTTGTCCCTGTTATTCCCTTTTTTGTATTATTCATTCATCTTATTGCCAATGCCATACAAAAGGTTCAAAAGGGCAGTTGAAATTTGAAAATGCCTCATTCTTAACTTCTATTAGATTAGACATGTTAGTGCTGAATGCGTTTAGTTCACACTACATTTTTCTTCTCCATGAGAAAAAATACTATGAATTTAATGTCTTATAGTTTGAAAAAGCATTGGAATATTAATAAATCAAGACTCATTTATCATCAACACATATTATTGTATCCTTAAATATATAGAACTTGCTCCTCCTTTTGTAGTATAGTGGTTGACATTGTAAGATGAAGTTATGAATTCGATCATCCACTCCCCTTTAACCTTTTAGTTGTTCAAAAAAATATATATATATAAAATTTGAGTAACACATATATAATTGGAGTGTCAGTGACCGTTCATCAAAAATTTTTTTTTTTGAAAATTCCATCAAAATTATTTTTAAACAACTAAATTTTGAACAATTAGCCTAAATCACTAAATCTCATAGCTGGAAATAGAAGAGCAAAAGAGGTTGGAAAATCGAAGAGCAAAAGAGGTTGGAAAATCGAACCTTACTCTCATTCAAATATCTTGATACCCACATATAAACACACAATTGCTGAATAATAAACAATAAATCCAACATGTTGCACCACATATATGTTGTAAGAAAGGGCATGGAATTTGGGGAATCACAAAGGCATTTTCCATTGTTTGTTACATTTAAAGTCGGAACTATCCTTAAAAAAATGATACACGTGCATGCACATGCTTTAATATGAATAATAATTTAGAGGGTCATTTCTGACTTATCGACCTCCGCATTGAAAAGAAAATCTCTTTGGCCTTAAAAGAAAAAAGAAAATCAGGTGAGAGAAGGATCACCAGATCTCTGCATGTGTCCTAATGACCAACCAACAATGAAGGTCGATTAAATTTAAAAATTAAATTTTAACTTTATGCATAAAGTCCAAGTATTACCAACTCATTTTCCCGGTTCCTTAAATCGATTCAGCCATGTGTGTGGATCCAAAACTCATATCTTTCCGTTAAAAATAATCAGTACCCATTTTTCAATCTCTATTTCTAAGCCTGCCCTTTTCACGGTTGACCTGGTTTCTTCCCATCTATGGTTCTTTCCAGTTAAGGAAATCTTCCTAAAGATTCCGCCTTTCTCTGCTTTTTTTCAGGTTTCAGTTGTTGGATCACTCAGGTTGGTTCATTATTTCACCACTCTTTTCGTGGATCCTGTTATTCATCGTTGATTTTTTTTTATTGTATTAATTTTGATAAATTTTTTATTTTTATGATACTTTATCTTGTTCATAATAAATGTCATTGGCTTATATTAGTAAAATTTGGTTACAACTATCATTCTTGAGATATATATGTATATATATATATATTTTTTTTTAGCTGGATGATTCTTGAAATATTGGTAGTTCAGATTGGATTAGTTTTTATTTCGATGTTTTTCTTTTTTGGGGTCAATTATTGTAATTATTTTCTCTCAAAGCCCTTTTCTTTTGAAGTGCTGACAATGATTTCATTCAAAGTGGGCTTAATCCAACAATAAATGCACCTTAAGCAACTAAATTAAAATAATATGAATATTCGTAATCTCATATATACCAATTTTTTTTTTTTTTTCAATTCCAATTGTATTTGTGATATACAAATGATGTTCAAGTGAATAATGTTCTTGGAGTGCCCTGTGACCCTTTGTCCAAAATGGCCTACATGCATTGAGAAAGAACAGATTGTTGCTTTAAGGAACCGATGGATGGCATATAAGTTCAGTGATATACGAATTTCAAGTGGTTTAGAAGCAAATCCTAATTGATGAAATCTGTACCAAAGATGTTTAGTTCCCTGGAATTAGAATCATGAATTTCTTTATTAGGTTCAAACTTGCTGAGTGTATAATTGCAAATTAATAATTAGTTCAATAAAATTTCATGGACCTTAGTTTCGTATATGATGGTTATGTTTCCACACAATTAGAAGTACATTGGCTTTCTTTAAAAAAAAAAAGTATATTTACTTAGGTTTTCAATATTTTTCTCAACAGAATGTCATTGTGCCGATATATGTGATCACATAAACCTTTGGCATTGAACTTACCCAGTCAAGTCGGATGCCCAAAGATAATCTTATTCAGTGGGCTACTGACTTTGTGCCCTGTGACCCATCATCAAATAAGCTAGGAAACTGAGATCTGAAGTCCCATCTGTCAAACTATTTATGCGTTGCATGAATGCCTGATATCATTTAGATTCTCAATCCCCTATGATCAGTATATATGATGACTGCATCTAGTTTATATTTACATGCCTTGAGTCTTTGGTTAATTTGGGTTGGTTTTTGATAGGAAATGTATGTATCTCATCACTTCCCCAACTAATTACTGTAGATAGATCACAGGGATTGACATTAATTTTACGTTAAAATTTTGTTTGATCAGTAGGGTGCAAGGTGAAAATCTTTCAGCCTAATTGCAAAAGAAGAAAGAAACTGTATTTGTGGTCCTCTTATAATTGTCAGTTGTTTCAACTAGATCCTATATTGCTTCAAATGACAAAAAAAATTGGATAAGTTGATGACAAAAATTTCCTACTTGCAGTCTTCCTACGTTCTCCAAGAACCAGATAATTTTGGTCTGAACAAATCATTGCATTCCTTTTTACTCGATATTTTATTGGTTAAATAGGTTGCAAGATTTGAAATCTCTTTCATCCCATAAAAAGAAAGAAGAAAAACTTCATCTTCTCTGGATAAAAAATCTTTGTACCTAATTTATAATTATTTTACTAGTTACCCCTTGTTTAGAACAATGGATTAGTCTCTGGTATGCATGTTTGCATTTTATACTATCCATCAGAAAAGTGAATGCACACATGAGAAGTTATTGAGATAGAAGCATCGACTAGATAAAGTTTCTGATGTTTCCATCTATTGACTTTTAGGAACTAACAATGAGCGAGGGTCTAAAGAAATCTCCTTCAAATGGATTAGAGAAGGCTTTGACAGCTGAAGAGCAGCTGGCAAAGGTACCTAAACTTCTATTCTTGTCGGGCTTGCAGTCATTATTCTTGATTTTGTTTTAGTTTATAGTTAAGCTTTTAAGCTCAAGGAACTTTGGTGTTTGGCTGTGGTGCAGATAAATGAGATCAGGAAGTTGGTTGGATCATTGCCGGAGAAATTGTCCATATACTGCTCTGATGCATCAATCACAAGACATTTAAAGGCACGAAACTGGAATGTGAAGAAGGCAACAAAAATGCTGAAGGAAACCTTAAAATGGAGAGCAGAATACAAACCAGAAGAGATTCGCTGGGTATATAATATATTAACTTGTTTCTGCATTCTGAATATCTATGGTCTTTGAGCATGAATCCTCACTTGCTTCTGCATTCTGAGTATCTCTGGTCTTTGAGCATGAATCCTCACTTGTTTCTGCATTCTGAATATCTCTGGTCTTTGAGCATGAATCCGTGTGTGGAATGACAAACTTTGTTAACTTTGATGGTCCAGTCAGGATTTGTTTTTAATTCTTATTTTAAAGTCACTGTAGCAGTGAAATGAGGCTTCACAGTCTCCTACAATATTTTTATGGTTTTGTATCTTTTATGCTGAACTTTGAAGGTGAGGTTTAAAAGAAAACTTTACCAGAGACTTACTTGCATATAGTTGTTTCTGTTTTCTTTTGACTTCAATGGGACCTGCTATTGGCCAGTTAGTGTAAATGGAAGTGCCACCAAATTTATATTTACTGAAAATGAGATTGGAAATGACTGCAGCTTAGTCAGCTATGCAAATCCATCAATTCCTTAAGTAATGCATTTGTCTGTTAGCCATCAGCATCACATTATCAAAACCTGTTAGCTTATGTCAATTCTTCTGCCTTGTCAAAAGTTTCCAGTTTTCAGATGTTATTTCATGCATTTTAAACCATTCAATTTCTGTTGGTTGTGATGTAGGAAGAAGTTGCTTCTGAAGCAGAGACAGGGAAGATCTACAGAACTGATTATATTGACAAGCATGGTAGAACAGTTCTTGTCATGAGACCCAGTCGCCAGGTTTCCTCTGACTATCTCTACCGGCCTTTTGCCTGTTTTGTAATTTTTATATTTGTTGTTACTTGAAGAAATTTTGGTCCATGTCAGTACATCTGAAAGGCACTTTATCTTTGTTAAAGAAAGGACTTTATCTGTGTGCTGCATCATTTACTACAAGAGAGATTTTCAAACTGTCCTGTACTTTTTTCTGAGATAGAGCAATTGTTTAAAAGGTTTTACTGTCCAATTTCTTATTTTTTAATTTATATATATATATAAAAAATTATTCTAGCTGTTAATCCTTAGTTCAAAATTTTCAATTCTTTTGCTCATGAGCAATGATTTGTTACCATGCATGTTTTTTTTCGTTTGTCTTTTTTTTTTCAAATTGATTGGGGTTTTCTGAATTTAAATTCTAAATTCTGACAGTTTATGAATTTGGATTTCTTTTCTAATTTGGTCAAAGCCTGGTTGAAAAAATAAGCATATTAACAGTAGAGCCATCCTTGTCAAGGATAATATTTACTTGGATTAAAATAATACGTTTGTATAGGCTAGGATATTATAATGCAATCTAAGGGAACCATCTCCTAGGTGCAAAAATCAGATCTGTGTAGCTTTATGTTACTTAGCTTTTATAACAGAAATTTATTTTGGTTGCAGAACACAAAGTCAACAAAAGGACAAATTAAGTACTTGGTGTATTGCATGGAGAATGCCATCCTAAATTTGCCACCAGATCAGGAGCAGATGGTTTGGCTGATTGATTTCCAAGGTTTCAATCTGTCACATCTTTCACTTAAGGTGACAAAAGAAACAGCCCATGTTTTACAGGATCATTATCCAGAACGACTGGGTCTTGCAATTCTTTATAATCCACCCAAGTTCTTTGAACCATTTTGGATGGTAACTGACCATTACCTTGTTTGTCTTCTTTCCATGATGCTTTTATTATCTATGATTCTTTAGAGAATCAGAATTATGAAATATGTATTGCACTCCTTGCAATTAATATAAAGTTTTCTAATAGGTTGTTCTAGATAACATGTTTTTGTATATAGGAAGTGATTGCACCATGCCAGAGGTATTGGGTTTGAAGCAAGATCTGTTTTGAAACAGGATTGGAAGTTTTTTTTTCCCCCTATCCACAACTATTATGAGTTGTTAATGTTTTTGAGCATTATTTAGGGGATGTATTTTCCTCTGTTTAGTGAATGTTCTAATAGGTGTGTCATACGTGTTCATTTCTGGCCTGCCTGAGTCATAGCTCTTGTGCTGGTTTCTCTACCTGTAATGCTAGGACTGTCTTTATTGCAGATGGCAAAGGCCTTTCTAGAGCCCAAGACCTTTAATAAAGTCAAGTTTGTTTACTCGGATGAACCAAGCACCATGAAAATAATGGAGGATCTATTTGATATGGACCATCTTGAGTCTGCCTTTGGTGGCAGAGATAGTTCAGGTTTTGATATTAATAAATATGCAGAAAGGATGAGGGAGGATGACAAAAGGATGCCTTCATTTTGGACAAGAGGAAGTCCTGCTGCCTCAGCAGTGCCAGAACCCACCCTAATAACATCTGCTGCTTCCTTGGATTTCAATGTGGATTCGCATTCTGATACTTCTGAAAATGAGTTAACAGATGATTCTCACCTTAAAGGAATAGATTCAGAAATTGGCTCACTAGAGGAAAATGTCCCAGTAACTGATAGTGGTGCAAAAGAGTTGGAAAAAGCGCAGCCAGATGAGGTCATAACCCATGATGATAAAGCGAGTGCCTGACTCTGGTTAAGGTATGATAACCTAATAGCATATATGTTAGCTCAGCTGACTTGTAATTCTAGTGAGAAGCTCTCGAATCTTTGAGAGTTACTATCCAGTTGTATCAGTAACATTATGGAAACTCGGGAAAAGATTTTTTCTTGGTGAGTTCATGAAACAGTGCTGAGATCAGAACAGACATTCTATGCAAATGCTCTAATTTCTTTGCGTTAACATGTTTGGGCTTTAGATGGAATGGTCAAATTGACATGTAAGTGTTAGGGAGGGCTATGATCAAAGAAGCCATAAATAATACAGTTTTTCTTGAATTCTGGTTTTATGATCTGGATGAGAGTTGGTCTCATAATGATTTGGTGACTTTCTTTTGATTCAATTTTCAGATTATTCACTGTTTGTTGTTCAATGTTCATGTTCTGATTGGGGTGATGATAGGGCATTTGGGTTCTGATAGTGCATTCTTTTTTTTTTCAAAAACAGGTCAAACTTGAAACTTCATCTCAGAAGGGAGACCTGTGTTGTTTCTTACTCCATGCTCTGAAATGTGCCCTTTCTACTTCCAATCTGTTTCCCTGGCTAAAATGTGCCTTAAGCTTCTAACTATCCAAAAATTAATTGCTGATTTAGTGCGGTTCAACATGTAATCACTGCAATGGCTCAAAAAAGAAAGTCATTGAATTCAACATATATTCTTCAGAGTTTGTTATATTTTCTAAAATGTTGGTGACAAAAATTTGCAAATCCTACTTATTCCACAGACCTGCGAAAAGAAATCATCAGTGTGCAAAATGAGAAGATTTATTTGCTCTGGAATTGGCAATCCATTTGGTGACCAATGGAAGCCAAGCTAACAACAAGAACAAGACTTTAATTCAAAAAATATATCACCTTTGAAGAATCATTTCTTAGTATCAAAGGGTTATAGTGATTTGGTACTGTTTCTCTCCAACAACCAAGAATTGAGACCCTCCATCGATCACCATCAACCCATCCTCATTAGCTCTGATAAAGTGCTCGCAAGGACTCAACATATGGTGAATTTCAGCAGTCTGCCCTGCATTAAGTTTGACAGCCTGAAATGCAATTAATTTTTTCAGTGGCCTTCCACTTCCAGGCTTTGGTCTCATAAAAAGCAATACTGGATGCTTGCCAGCCATCTTGCCTTCATTTTTAACTTTGACAGTAACCGAAAACTTGCTCTTTTCGCAGAGTTATTTCCCCAACTCTGAAACTAGAGTGTAACTTGAGGTTTTAACCCCTTTAACACTTGACTGTGATCTTAAGAGGATCTTGTTTTGTGAAACTGAGGCAAACTCATAAGAATAGTTTGAGTAGCTTAAACCATAACCAAATTCAAAAACCTTTTTACCTTCATAGAATCTGTAAGTGCGGCCAGGATAGCCTGAAAATATCTGAGGCCGCATCCTCATGTCTGTCATTGGTATTTTGGTGTACTGTTGTGGATACCATGTCACTGGTAATCTCCCTCCTGCAAGGGATCATTTCAAACACCATTGAGTTAACAGTACAAAAGCAGTATTGAATTAAATAACACAGAATTTGCTTTTTTGAAGTTCACCTGGATTGTAGTCACCAAAGATGATTCCAGCCAGTGCAGTTCCTCCAGCTTCACCTGGATAACCAGTCCACAAAATGCTTCTCACATTTGTCTCAGTTATTGCGAAAGATACATCCACTGGTCCTCCGCAAAAAAGCACAAGAACAACAGGTTGCTTTGCAGCCTGTGCAACATCAATTATTAGCTTCTGCTGGTTCCCTGGAAGCCTCAAGTCCAGACGATCAATTCTTTCTGCTTCTTGAGTTTGATCAAGTCCCATGACTAACACCACTTGATCTACCTCTTGAGCTATTTTAACTGCTTCATCAACTGCAGCTTTTGAACATGCAACTGTGTCGCAACCTCGATGATACTTTGTATTCTTAATGTATTTCTGCAATCCTTGGAGTGGTGTAATAGTTTGACAAGGGGGGCCTGCATAATTTCCAACAAGTGTTGTTGAATTATCGGCATTGGGACCGATGACTGCAAGAGTTGTGATTTTCGATTTTGAAAGAGGGAGGAATTGATTAGAGTTCTTTAGCAGAACAGTGCCATCTCTAGCTGCTTCAAGGGCTAGAGCCTGATGCTCTTGAGAACAAACTTGATTTGCACCTATGTTGCCATAAGGCAGTTTAGTTGGATTGCCATTGAATAATCCCAGCCTCATCCTAACAGAGAAGAGATTGGAAAGGGCTCTGTCTATCTGAGATTCTGGCAGTTTCTTCTTGCCGACTGCTAGTTTGGTGTAGTTCTTCAAATAATTACCGCATTCCACGTCCATCCCTACAATTTGCCAAACTCCACAGGGTTAGCAGACAAATCAGAATTGTGAAGCCTAAAGATGCATCTTTTGTGCCTGTCTGTTCATCAGATTGTTATTACTGATTGGTCTATTTCAGTTGCCTGTAGATAGCAAATGGATTAGAAGTGCTACCATACCTGCTTTAAGCACATCTGCAGCTACATCTTCTGGTAATTTAGCATATCTTTGATCATTATGGATGACTTGAACTGCATCGCAGTCAGATGTGATGTACCTGAGTATCTTTCACTTAAAACAAATGCAATATCTTTTGTCAACCAATTTTAATAGTTTTATCATGAAAGTTACCCTTCAAAGTGCCACTGTCCTCTGGCTGTTTTAGACAAAAGATTGTAATCTGCACAATTTGGAACTCCATTAACTTGATTATAAGCACACATTATCCCACTTGCTCTTCCTTCTTGTATGCAACTTTGAAATGGAGGCTGGAATGTATCAGCTAAGTCCTGCTTTGTGACCTAAACCCAAGAAACTAAAACGTTTTAAGACACTTTACTAACAAATTGAAAATAAACTATTCATGTATTTAAGCACACAAGGAACTTACATTGGCTTTAAAGGTGAACCTATTCACAGCTTTCCAATTATCCAAGTCATAAGCAGTGAAATGCTTACAACATGCTGAAGCTTGAAGTTGCTCTCCAGGCTTCCCTCCTTCAAAAGAGTCACCTTGCACTCCTCTAACAAAAGACACTGCATACTTCCCTGCAAGTAATGGATCCTCTCCAGGTGTTTCTTGCCCTCTTCCCCATCTTGGGTCTCTAAATATGTTGATGTTTGGTGCCCAGAATGTCAATCCTGTAGCTTGTCCAACATTATACATAGCTCTGGCTTCTTTTCCAGTTGCCTTCATGTGTACATTATTCATACATTAGCAAATGATAAGTACATGGATGTCTACATCATTTATAATGGTATTTAACTTACTTGACCAATGCGGTACCAGAGTTGAGTATCAAATGAAGCAGCAGTGTGGATGACTTGAGGGAAGCTAGTGGCTTTGGTGATTGTCCCATTGAAATGGATGCCTTGAGTGTCTGCGACATGGGGAAGGAAGGCAACCCCATGCAAAGCTTCAGACCACCACTGATAGGCAGGGACACCGAGCCGGGGAACGGCAGCTGCTGTGTTAACTAGTTGAGATATTTTCTCATCCAATGTCAATCTAGAAACAAGGTCTTTAACCCTTTGGCTTATGGATAGAGAAGTTTGGCAAAATGGGTACTCTTTTGTTGATGGGTTAGATGAGTCACAGGAAAATGGAGGCTGAGGAGCTGACTCTGCAAAGAGGAAGAGGAGCACAAAGAGGGTTCCAAGAGACAGGTTTTGGAGCTTCATTTTTACTAGTTCGTTTCCTGTTTTTGAGAAAACAAATGACTGGAGGTTGTTTGTTTTATAGGTGAGAAGTACAATTTCTTTGTTTTATAGAAGAGTACAATTGGCTGCTGCAGTGTTTTAGTTCTCATGAGTAGCTCAAGCAATAAAAGGTACGGACATTCTGTTAAGGATAGTAGAGTTCGAATTCCTCACCCCCTCTCTGCCCCTTATGGTATTGAGAATTAATCATCTCTGTTAATAGTATTAGAAGTGATTATGCATCACATTAACTAAAAAAAAAAATTTATTTATATTTCATCACTTATGCTGACTTAAAAAATTAATCTTATAAGAATTAAAATACTACATAATTTGTCACTATAAAATGTCCTCATGCATAAGTTTATTGAGACCTTGTATCATGCCATGACCTTTCGGAATCAACTAGCAGTTCTCTACAACTAAAAAATCACCCTCAAAGATGAAGGTTAACGTTACAAAATTAGATTACTATGCTGCTTAAGTAATAACCGATTACCTTTGAAATTAAAAAAAAAAAAAAAATCGACATCGAACAGAAATAGGTTTATCAGCATGGTAACTAATTAGCTGTGACAGGAACTAATCATTTCTTGGAAGTTACAAAAGTTGTCCTTACTCTATCTATTTATTACTCCAAGAATTTTTGGTAGCTATATGCGTCATGTATACAGGCTTTTCTGGGTAGATGATCAGCCAGTGATTTTTGTTTGTAATCCAGTATGCTTCAACAACACATGAATTCAAGAACTGAAATTATTATATTAAAGAATGACAATAGTTGGATACTCTTTAGATCCAAGAATCAAGAAATACGTCACTTCATTTATCACCATTGAACCTTCTTCATCAGCTCTGCTGAGATGCCCACATGGACTTGGTTCATATTCAATGGGTTAGACGAGTCACAAGCAAATGGAAGCTGAGTTGAATCAGCTAAGAGGATTAGGAAAATAATGTTGATGAGGAGATATATGATAAAAGAGTTCGAAATTTCATCTTGTGTCTGCATTGATGCAAATCAGTACATATATCGGCACTCGTCAATATTCAAGAGTCGCATGTACTATTTTGGTCTTTTTATTGGAATAAGGATATCCATCTTGGGTCAGATCTCAGTGTGTCTTTAACATTTTGGATCTTGCCTTTCGGTTCTTGGCTGCAATTCATAGCCTAGGCTAAGCTTGACGGTTCAACTCTGACAAGTTTCAAGTGTCAAGTTAGATGTATAGCGAGGCACACATGATTTAATGGTAGCAACACTATCGAAATAAATGAAAGTTAACATACAGTTTCTGTTATGAAGTAGCAAGTACAATGTATCCACATATGCTCCTAGAATACATAACATTCTTAGTTGGAACCTTACCCATTTTCTGGTTCATTTTAAAGGTACCAACACAAACAATCTCCATGTCAGACTATGATGGAAATTGGGTACTCGTCACCTCCTACAGTCAATAAATGTGTTCCTTCTTCCATCACCATCAGGCCATCTTCATTAGCTCTACTGAAGTCCTCACAAGGACACAGTTGGAATTCAATTTCAGCTTTTTCTCCTGCACTTAATATCACACTTTTGAATCCAATCAACTGTTTCCTTGGCCTCCCATTTCCATGCCTCGCCTGTCTTGAAAATAGCAATATTGGGTGCTTACCTGCCATTTCCCCTTCGTTCTCCACTCCAACTCTAACTGAGAGCTTGCTTTTCTCACAGAATTCTGTGCCCAACTCAGCAACTAATGTGGCTCGAACTGGATTGGAGTTGTCAATTATATGCATTGTTGAAGATTGATTTAAGTATAGTTTGTTCTGGGAGACATATTTAAGCTTGTAAGAGTACTTTGAATAGCTGAGGCCATAGCCAAACTCGAAAACATTATGGTCGTTGTAGAATCTATATGTTCTGCCAGGATAGCCTGAAGAGGAATCAGGTCGCATCCTCATATCTGTCATCGGTACTTTGACAAATTCTTGGGGATACCAGGTCATTGGTAATCTCCCTCCTGCATAACAAGAAGGATAATTTTTAGAATCATAAATCTTCTCTGATGGATTTATTCGTTCCTTGCATGCAAATGCAGGAAACATCAATTTTTTGCAGAAAAAGAATTGTCGATAAATTTACCTGGATTATGATCACCAAAAATGATTTCAGCAAGTGCAATCCCACCAGCTTCACCAGGATATCCAGCCCACAAAATGCTTCCAATGTTCTTATCATCCTTGGCAAAAGATATATCAACTGGACCTCCACAAAGAAGCACTAGAACTATTGGATTCTTTGCAGATTTTGCAACACTGGTTATCAGTTGTTGTTGCTTCCCTGGCAGCACCAAATCTACACGATCAAGCTCCTCCCTCTCCTGAGTTTGATCCAAGCCCATAATCATTACCACATGATCCACCTGTTTTGCCATGTCAGTTGCCTTCTCAATAGCAGCTGAAGAGCATTGAACTGTATCACAACCTGAGTGATAAATAGTGTTTTTAACGTAGTATTGCAGTGCTTGTAATGGGGTTACAGATTTGCAGGGAGGGCCTGCATAGTTTCCAAGAAGTGTCCGTGCAGAATTAGCATTGGGACCTATTACAGCAAGAGACATGATCTTGGATTGTTGAAGTGGGAGGAGTTTTGCAGAGTTCTTCAACAGAACAATGCCATTACGAGCAGCTTCAAGAGCTAGTATCTGATGCTCCTGGGAGCAGACTTGATCAGGTCCAATGTTGCTGAAAGGCTGATTTGTTGGATTTCCATTAAAAAGTCCTAGCCTCATTCTCACAGAAAACAGGTTGTGAAGTGCTCTGTCTACGGAAGATTCAGGCAGTTTTTTCTGCTCCACAGCTGCTTTGGTGTGTTTTTGCAAGTATGAGCCGCAGTTGAGATCCATGCCTGTTGTTATTTGTTAACCAAAGTTCATATATAATAGTAGAGTAAAAGGCTGCTTACTTTGAAGAATTTCTTAATCAAAATGTCCAATGAAATGTGCAGGCATATTATGATCCATCTAATTCAAAATACAGTTGCAATTATTCTCTATGCAACAAAGGTTGATGATCAGAAGCCGTTCAACTCACTAGATTGATTTTTTAGTTCCTTTAGAGCACTAGCTCCATGCCCATATCTACATACAATTCTCTTCATCTCTTATGACCTCTGCAATATATACAATAATGCAAGTAGGACTTATGATGCAGTGAGAACGACAAACAACTTCTCCATCATTTTATTGATCCCTTCATGGAAAAGTTGTTGTTGTTGTAGACAACACAAGGATGCAATAACATGAATCTATGTCAGCTTGTAGCATACACAGAAGTATTATTCATAGAAATTGATCATTTTAATCAAGAAAGAGAAGCTAAAGCTTTTAGCAATTATACTGATTATTTTTCCCAACTCACGAAATAATCATTCTAATCCTGCAAAATAATAAGACAGCCATTAATCCAATGCAGGTTTAATGCAGTTTACACTTGGGGGAGTCAGTCAGTCGGCTAATCATACAGTACACCCAAATTCCAACCTTTTCATAGGGGAACAGAAGAAAAATAAAGAGATTAGTTCCAGCACAGGTAAATGCAGTACTGCTCCTTGTAATAATGCCAAAATTCTAGTCATGAATCCGATCACTTAGAGAACCCAAGTAAATTTTGAGTATTCAGTACAAAGAAAAGGCTATTGAGATAACAACAAGAAGCATCCAAAAAACATAAGAACTAAGAAGAAACATTATGCCACTCAGGACTACCACAGTAGAGTGGGACCTATTGCATGTTGCCATACACTTTTGGTGAAAAACCATGGGTTGTGTAGAGTGAGTGGACACTGGAGCATAAGATGACAGTGGTCCAAAATCTCAATTCATGAACTAGAGATAACACCGACAGCCAGATGAGAAATAACGCAATATCTACCAGTCCTGTCTATGTTAATAGCACAAGCACATGTCTCTTTATTACATTTTTCAAAAAGGATCAAGAGATAGGTCCCATACCAGCTTTAAGCACATCAGCCACAGCATCTTCTGGTGACTTAGCATATCCTTGATTATCATAGATGATGGAGACCGCATCACAATCAGAGGTAATGTACCTAATTATTATTGTAATTTTACAATAATCAACCAACCAATTATTGCAGCTAAGATCACACTAATATATCCGTAACAGTAACAGTAACAGTAACAGTAACAGAAATATAATTGCATTGCAAATGAACCATTTTTGTAATACCCATGGAAATCCCATTGCCCTCTTGCGGTTCTTGAAAGGAGATTGAAATCTGCACAGCTTGGGATTCCATTAACTCTATTGTAAGCACACATGATCCCACTGGCTTTCCCTTGCTGAACACAACTCTGGAACGGTGGTTGATATGAATCTGCTAAATCTTGCATAGTCACCTAATTAAAAATAAAAGAAACGAACACAACATGGTACAGAGATATTCCATTATCCATTGAAAGACACTACTAACACACATGCAATTACGAAGAGCAGAGAAGTCTATCATCATGCAATATAACAACCAGTAGTAGTACAGCAAAAATACAGAATCTTAAAAAATGACTTCATTAGACTAGAAAGGAAAGAAAAAAATATCCCATTTCCAATTCAAAGTCATTTAGTCAGTCGAAGCTGATGCAAAATTTAAGGGCAAAAAAATAATCTTGTTATATTCTTCAGGTTTTGAGCCTTTTATCTCCAAGGATTCATTATTGGAACTTTAAGAGAACATCCATAAAGCCAACGAGAATAACATGTATCCAAATACCAAAAAGTACATAAAAAAGTATACAGGGGAACATTATAGCAGACAAAAATAAAAGGAAAGCAACAACTGTGTAATAATCTGGTAAGGGACATAAGAGCTAAAAACTTACCCGAGCATCAAACACAAAGCGGTTCACACCCTTCCAATTGTCTAAATCATAAGCAGTAAAATGCTTGCAACAAGCTGAAGCTTGAAGATGCCCTTTAAGCTTCCCACCTTCAAAAGAATCACCTTGAAGTCCTCTCACATATGAAATTGCATATTTCCCTGTCACCAATGGATCCTCTCCAGGCGTCTCTTGCCCTCTACCCCATCTTGGGTCCCTAAATATGTTAATATTTGGTGCCCAAAATGTCATCCCTGTAGCTTGCCCTGCATTATACACTGCTCTTGCTTCTCTTCCAATCACCTTCACACATCAAAATGAAATAAGGTGTACAAAAGGGTGTTGTTTTAACTACTTACCTGACCACATTAAACGTCTAAATTAAACAAAATGATAATCTGAACGCATTGGTAGATTAATAATCACTTTTAAAGTTTGAGACTTGTTATTAGTTTTTTTTTTTTTTTTTATACTGCTTACCTGACCTATCCTATACCATTGATAGGCATCAAAAGAAGCAGCAGTAAGGATGACTTGCGGGAAGCTGGTGGCCGCTTTAATGGTGCCTTCAAGATGCATGCCACGTCCCACATTTGAAACACCGTGCAATGCCTCAGACCACCACTCATACGCAGGGATACCGAGTCGTGGAATCGGTGGAGCTGAGTTAACGAGTTGAGAAATCTTTTCATCTAATGTAAGTCTAGAAACAAGGTCCCTGACTCTCTGGGAAATGGGTAGTGAAGTTGTGCAGAAAAGATAAGAACTTGTTGCTGGGTTTGATGGATCACATGAGAATGGAGGCTGAGTTGAGCTAACTTGGTGTATTAGTATAGTGAAGATAGTAAAGACAGCGAAGAAAGAGAGCTCTTTGGGTCTCATTCTGCAGTTTCTTTTGTTTGGTTGGTGTAAATGGTGAGTAAAGTTGCAGGAATGGGAGAGTGAATAAAGATTAGGGAGTGGAGTGGGACAGTTACTAGGTTTGCTCCTGATGAGACTATTGATTGGATGGCCGGTGGTGTTCATGCGAAATTAATAGGAAAATTCTTCACTAGAGTGGAGCATGTCCTA
>CATIWK010685327.1:0-11066 GCA_949634005.1 Mallotus japonicus | reverse complement strand
AATAGGAAATGGTACATTTATGAGACTCATTCATCAGCAAAAGAGCATTAAAAGGGAGATTCCCATATAATTTAATTAGAAATGCAATTGAAATAGAGCAAAAGTACTATATCATGCATTCAGAATAAAAAAGAAAATCCTGAAAGTAAATGACAAAGCTAAACTGACAATCCACAACAATAAAGATAATAGTGCAGAACAATAAAAATGTTCCTAATCTGCTAAAGCTGAAGGAAAATCTGAAGGGACTCTCTACTCGTCATGCTCACTGCCATCCTGGCCCTCATCCTTGTCGTCATCCTCAACCTGGAGAGCTGCAACCTGCTCCTCGAGGGCAGTGATCTTAGCCTCTCTAGCCTCATCTCGTTCCTATCAAACAACAACAAAAGATAAGTTACCATGAAAGCATGTATACATGTAGTTAAAGGGAAGTGCATTACCTTCCATTCTTGTGAAACCTGCATCAAGTAATTCCGATGGGCCTCAACTAGCTTGTACATATACTCGCCCTGGTCCCAAGGTATCTACACGAATGGAACAAGTGGTTAACACGAGTTGTTGACACAAAAAAAAAGAAAACTCTATAAGAAGTCAACTCAGGAAACAAAGTAAACATAAGTAGCAGCTGCTGGGATGAAGGCAAACTCAATACTCTCATCCAACGTCAGTGAATCACGGCACAGGTCCCCAGTAGGTAGCCAACAGCGAGCCATCAGGTTGGGAGGAGCAGCCAGCCTACCAGCTGCCATCTGAGAGTTAGAGCTCGAAGGCCCACCAGTACGTAAAGGAGCTCTAGATGAACTACCCTCCTCCCTCAAAGTAGTGCGAGGACGCTACAGAGGCCTCTCTAGTGTAGAAAGCCTGGGATGAGATGCTGATGCCCCAGTTGGCACCTGAGAGGTAGAACCGATCAAGACCACCCTCTGCAGTAGATGAGTGCAAGCAAAGTGGGAATAGCGAGACTTCGTCCTCTCGATATAATCGTCAATGCCCTATCCCTCACAAGCCTGATCAAGAGCAGCTCCCTCCAATAGATGCGCAAAGAACATACTACGAGGAGGTGGAAGAGGTGGTCACCTCACACAGCCGCCCGTTCGCCAGTTGTGGATCCTCTCTCTAAGGAACCACACCCTACAATTGGGTCCTCAAAGCAAGACCCTCTTCCTAGACAGGGGTCTTGAACGAGTCATAGCCGGAGTCCAACCCTCCTCTGGACCCCATAACTCCATGGTCAACTGAAAGAAGAAGAAATAAAGTGAGTAAGCTAATTTGATGTCGGTATAATCACTAATCGAGGTTTATGTTTTGTTTCAGGTACCTCCTCAAAGGTTAATGCGTTCAAACGCTCACGATGCACATGAACACGTGTCAGGGGTCTCTTCCAAGAGCGACTATGACCCCACCAAGCCAGAGCAGGGAAACGAGTGTCAATAACTCGGGAGATATCACTGAGCAGCTCTAACTCCAAGGCCCAAACCTAAAAAAAAAAGAAAAGAAAAAGAAAGAAAAAAGGAGAAAGCAATAATGTTGAGCAACAATGACAATAGTCACTATAAAAGAGAAAACAGATAAAAGATAGCAGAGAATATACCAGTACAGCATGCCAAAAGCCGTCGAATCGCCTCTCCTTCCGGATAGTCTCGTCCATGCTCTTGTAGAGAAATGCTAAAGCACAGCTCCCCAATTCATAAGTGGCCTCGAGATCCAGGTCCCTCAATGGCATCAGAAAGATCAGGTCCAAAGAACTCACTGTATCAATGAACAAAGTCGTCCCCAAGAGGTAGACGAGAAAAGACCTCACCACCTGGTCCATCTCACGACCAGTAGTGGCAGCAGCTACTCTCTCCTGAGTATAGTAGGTCCGGATAGAATCGATCTTGAAGGTATGGGTCCCTTTCATGTTTGGGACCATCCCCAAAAGAGTCTGGATGTAAGCTACCCTCTCTGGCATCATCGGGTGGAGGCTAGCACCAAGAGGGACGGAGTCTCCTGCACAAGGAATCCCAGTATAGTTGCAAACGACATCGGGTCTAATGTAAACTCACCAAAGGAGAGGTGGAAAGTGTGGGTACTCTCAGACCATCTCTCCATTAAAGCATGCAACAGATGGTAGTCTGTCTTGCCTTGAAGCCCAGGGAGAGCAAAGATGAAGTCGCAAAAGCCTGTGTCATGAATCCGGGCCTTGATGTCATTGGGGAAACTATTGTACCAGACCCGCGCGCCGCTGAAATTCCTAGCACCTTTGAAGTGGGGAGGATCGAACTACAGAATGAACAGGGAGTTAGATTAAGTCAAAAATTGTATAAAAAGGAAAATTAGTTTTCAGATCTCTGGCGAAGAGGCACACGCCCTAGTTTTAGGAGGCGTGCGCCTCTCTGTTTCAGGGGATGTACGCCCCTTGCAAAGGGGCCGTGCACCTCACCGAAGAGGCGCACACCTCTTCGCTCCGGGAGCAGTTTTCAAAACTCAATTTTTTTAATTTTTCACTATTTCACGTAATTCCATACAATTTCTTTCAGCTAAATTAACAAACATGCATTTACAAGCGATAACCCAATGTTACCCAATCCTATTTATAGGAAAAAATGAATGAATTAGACACTAACCTCGCTAGAAGCCAATCCACGAAGATGGCCTGTCGGATGAACCATAAGGGGGACCTCGTCAGTGGAAGAGAGCCCGAAACTGCGTAGAGGATGAATCGGGGGTGGTAGCGAGTCCCAATTAGGTAAATCTGGGGTCCGCGAGACGTCCATAGCAAAAGAAAGTTTAGAAAAGTGAAAGGAATTTGAGAGAAAAAGAAAAAGATGTTTGAAAGAAAAGTGGATTTAAAAAGAGGAAAATGAAGCTTATATAGGCAAGTCAAAGGGAAAAGAGGAGGAAAGTATGAGTGGTTAAAAGAGAAGGAAGTGGGTAGGAATAAGGAGGTTGGTCATTCTGAAAAAGGGAGAGAAATTCGTTCTTGAGAAGGATAGAGAGAAAAAAGAGAAGGAGAGGAAGAGAAAGAGAAAACTAAGCTTGAGACTTAGGATTTCTTGATTAAGAAGAAGGTGATCTTGCATTCAAAGCATTCCAAATCATCTAACCACCTCTGAGGGCCTGAGTTAGGAGCTTCTAAAGTGTCAACAACAAGTAAAAGCTCTTTTCTTTAGATTTTAAGATGTTCATTTCATTTTAAGCCTATTTTCTTATCTTTTGTTGTTATTATTTATGATTATTGCTTGAATGGTGATAACATGAAGGCATGAGTATGTAAAGTAGTGTATTTTGTTGTATATTTATGTTTATTTACATCAGAAGTTGATTGCTTGCTTTGATTTTTTGAGTTTCTTACTTTTAAGTCGTTTGCTGCTGATGTCCCTATCAAAGAGGCGTGTGCCTCATTGAAGAGGCGCACGCCTCTTTGGTTTGTCTTGCACCTTCTGGCCAAGAGGCGCACGCCTCATCGAAGAGGCACGCGACTCCTGGCCAGGAACATACATATTTTTAGTATATTTTCAGTATATTTTGCTCGTTTTCAACTATATATTTAGTATATTTGCATGGTTTGGATTTATGTTTTTCTTGATATGATTCGTATGATATTAAATGTTTATTTTGTGATATGTTGTGGTTTTAAAACGTGATTAAATGAATATTTAATATTTATATGCATACTTGACTATTATGTGTTTAATTGAATCTATGTAGTTTATTGTGTGTTGTGTGTAACTAATTATGTTTTATTTACTATATATTTGCTGCGCATGAAAGCTAACCCAAACTTCTCTATTTGTGAGGAGTTAATTTTTATTTTGTAGGTATTCTTAAGAGTGATTTTTAATCACTAAAATTTATATATTGTATTAATTAGTTCTTAAGAGGTTTTAATTACCATATCAACTGTGCAAATTTGTAATCCCTAATCTCTTTCCCATTTATTTGGAATGAATGGTTGTAAATTATTATTTATTTGCTATTATTTGCCAAGGCCAAAAAGCATTAACAGGACTAATGTGCAAATCCGGTAAAAGAATAAAAATGAAATGACTGCAATTCAATAGTAATAAGGAAATAATTAAATAATCCAAGGTAATAAAATACAAAACACAAACGGAGGCCAACCGTAAGGTCGGGTGAGCATTCAAACGCTCATACCCAGTTTCCGAACCCATTCTCTGATGACGGCTTCTGGGTATCTTCCGCGGAATCTAGTTGCTGTAAGTGTGTCCCGGTTTTCATCCGGGTGGTGACTCCATCTCCGATATGGGCCCAAAGCCCATTTTTGTATTTCCCAACATGCCCTGAGCTTGCACAGTGTCGTGGTCGCCAACACTTGGGCGCACGCTAAACCCCGCCGCCTACAGTAATTAATTGATTGCTAAATATTAATTTTGTGTATGCTCTTGATGCTCTTTTTGTTAGAAAATAACTCCATAAATTGTAGCCCAATTAAAATTAATTAAAGGTAAAATTCTAATTCTAATTGGATTTGAATTGTGTAAATTAATCTTGTATGATGATTTTTAGGGTTACATGATAGACTTACCATATTACATAAGGATGTGTATAAATATATATGTAAATTGGTCATCTCTCTCCCCCATGAAAATACAACCCTAACTCCATCTAAAGTTGTGATAAAGAATTAAGGGACAAGAAAGAGAAATTAATTTTATTGTCAACGGCTTCAAGTATGAATTTTACTACAAATTCAAGTAAATTTTCATCTTTATCTATTTTATTGTATTAGGAAAATATTTTGTTTTAAAGTTGTTTAGGTTTTATAATTATGATGTCTTAATGTTATGATAAAAATCTAACAAGTAGTATTAGAACATGATTGAAAAATTGAATATTTTCTGTACACAATAAACATAAATTACTTTATTGAAAATTTGTTTGATGAATGATTTTATTATGTGACGAGATGCATAAGTATATGATGAACATGCAAATTAGTTAAACCTAAAAAAAAGTTCATCTCATTAGGACAATTATTATTCCACTTTATCCATGTTGCTCTTGAATTATGAGAATGGTTATTTGATGTGAATGGAAACCTTCTTGCATTATGTCATTATTTTGTCCGTTAATGCATAAGCCTTATAGCATGTATTGTCCCTAATAAAATAAATAAATAAATAAATAATTCTATTGATAAACTATTAAGTTAGATTGTCTATTTATTTATTTATTTTATTCATAATTATTATGATTTATGTTTTATCCATAATTTATTATTAACAAATAGATGCATTTATTGTTATAGTTTATAGTTGCCAAAAGGGCAAATTACAAAAAAATTCACTACCTTTAAAGCTTTTGGCAAATTCAACACATCTTTTTAATTTTGGCAATGTCATTCACCAACTTTTTAATTTTTCCAATTTGAAGCACCAGTAAACTCTCTAACAAAAATTAATAGATTTAACAATCAAAGTTATCTTTAATTTTTTAAATGAGATTCATGTAGAATCTAATGGACAAAATGGTGCATGCTAAGATTTAAAAATATACAATTTTAATTGGTTCTATCTATCTATTTGTTTTAGGAATTGAGCCATTTAAAATGGTGCATTTTGAAATTTTAGAGTCTCATAAAAGGAACTATTTTGTACATTGGATCCTACATGGGTCTCATGTAGAGAGCTAAAGACAATTCTAACTAACATGTCACTTTAATTTCAAAATAAAGTTTACCAGTGCTTGGAATTGCAAAAATTAGAAAGTTAGTGAATGAGATTGCCAAAATTGAAAAGATATGTCAAATTTGCCAAAAACGCTAAAGGTGGTGAATTTTTTTGTAATTTACCCTTGCCAAATGATATAAACTAGAATGTATTGATACATGTATAAATTATGTCATTGATAAAATACCATGATGATGATAAATTGATGTTTGACAATTATTAGAAGTTAAGAATTTACCCAAATGTAAATTATTATTTTATGATTGTTGAACATTATTGGAGTGTATTATTATATTTAGGTTGAATATGTTTGATTATCCAAAGATGTTAAATGTGCTTAATGAAAATATAATGATCACCCATTATGTTTGTATACATGATATTTGAAGTATGTTATAGTGTCTACCCGTATGAGAACTACTTTATTGTTTACTGAATTTATATTAATTGTAGGCATTTTGTTATATTTTTTAGTTATTGCAATTCATTCACATGTATCATCTGTTACTGTATTTAATGGTATGAACTTCTCTAAATGGCATGAGCAAGTTGATTTCCATTTAGACTCTATGGATCTCAACTTAGCATTATTGGAAGATAAACCCACTACTATCATAAATTCAAGTAGTGAGGCTAAGAAGTTTCACTTTAAGGCATGGAGACTCAATAATAGATTATGCCTAAAGTTCTTGCGAATAACAATTGCCAACAACATTAAGTACCATTCCACAAATAGAAAAGTGCTAAAGAATTTCTTGCATTTGTGGAAGAACGTTTCGTTCTGTTAATAAATCTCTTGATGGTACATTAATGGCAAAGCTTACGACCATGAAGTATAATGGGTAAAAGGGTATGTAAGATTATATCATCGAGATGACTAATATTGTAACATGACTGAAGTCCATGGGGTTGGTAGTGGAGGATTCTTTCTTAGTGCAATTTATGTTGAACTCACTTCCCCCTTAATATAGGCCTTTTCAAATTAACGATAACACTATAAAGGATAAATGGGATATTAATGAATTAGTTGGTAGGCTTATTCAGGTGGAAACAATTTTAAAGAATCAAGGGCATCACAATGTTAACCTTATAGGTCAACGAGTTGGAAAAAGAATAGAAGTGAAAGCCAACAAGTTTTATGAAAACTAAAAGGCCTTCTAATGCTGCTCAGGCATAAGAGAAGGAATGAAAGATTAATAAATGTCACTTTTGCAAGAAAGAATGACACTATCAGAAAGATTGCTTGAAACGCAATGCTTAGTTCAAAAAAAAAAGGGTATCTTTCATTATTCTTCTCCAATTTTTGAATCAAACTTAGATAAAGTTCCTAATAATACTTGGTGGTTTGATTCTAGTGCTACTGCTCACGTGGCTAATATGATGCAGGGATTCATTATGATCTAAATAACAAACCCAATAAATGATTTTTTATTTTTGTGAAATCACATAAAGGCACCAATTGTAGGCATAGGAACTTATCATTTAATCTTTGATAGTAGCTATCAATTAGACTTATCCGAGATTATTTATGTACCTGCAATTAGTAGAAACCTTATTTCAATTTCTAGACTAGACTTTTGTGGTTCTAATGACAAATTTGGGTCTAATAGTTTTAGTTTGTGTAAGAATTCTATATTTATTAGTTTTGGTTTTATTATTGATGGTTTATACAAACTAAAAGTTGATAATATTTTTGTTGAATCCTTACTTACTATAAATATCAGTATTAGACTTAAACGTAGCATGATGAATGAAAAATCTACTTACTTGTGGTATAAACGTTTGAGTCATATATCCAAGGAAAGGTTACAGAGATTAGTAAATAATAAAATTCTTCTAAATCTAGAGTTTATTGATTTCGAAATTCGTATTGATTGCATTAAAAGTAAGCAAACCAAACATTCCAAGAAATGAGCCACAAGAAGCACTCAACTTTTTGAAATTATACACACTAATATTTGTGGACCTTTTGACACTTTAACTATTAATGGAAAAATATATTTTATCACCTTTATTGATGATTTTTCATGTTATGGTTATATTTATCTGCCTCATAAAAAATCTCAATCAGTAAATGCTCACGAGACATATATAAAGGAGGTTGAGAGGCAATTAGATAAAAAAAAGTGAAAACTATAAGATCTGATAGAATTTGTGAATATTAAGACAATGTCCTGGTCCATTGCAAAATGCCTCGAAAGTCATGGCATATGTGCATAGTATACTATACCATACACACCTTAAAAAAATAGTGTAGTAGAAAGGCATAATCGGACTTTGAAGGATATGGTTAGGAGTATGATAAGTAACTCCTCTTTACCTAAATCATTGCGGATGTATGCACTTAAAATCGAAATATTTTTATTAAATAGGGTTCCTAGTAAGGCAATTCAAAAATACTCCTTTTGAATTGTGGACATGAAGAAAACCTAGTCTATAACACCTGCATATTTGGGTTGCCCAGCAGAATCAAAAATATATATAATCCACATGAAAGAAAGTTAGAATCTCAAACTATTAGTGGTTACTTCATTGATTACCCAAAGAAATCTAAAGGGTGCATATTTTATTGTCTAAAATATAGTTCTAGAATTGTTGAAATCGGAAATGCAAAAATTATTGAGAATAATGGTAATGTTAGTGGGAGAGACAAACATTAAAAATTGGAGATAATGGAAATTAATATAAATATTCATTTACACATGAATGTTCCTTCATTCATTACTTTGTCGAATGTTGTTCCAAGTATTAAAGGACATAATGATAACATTAAACAATATTTGAATGAAAAACTATCCCATCAAGTAGCTAACTCACATATGACTGATGCAAGTGAACCATAAGGAATAGTAGTTAGACGATCTCAAAGAGAAATGAAGTCAGCTATTCCAAATTATTATAGCAAGAGTTAAATTTTTATATTGAAATTAATAAGGATCTGGTTTCATATTCACAAGCCATAAATAATATTAAATCTGATAAATGGATTAATACCATGAAAGATGAGTTGAAATCCATGAAGCAAAATAATGTTTGGGATCTTATTGAATTGCTAAAAAATTATAAAAGCGACGGGTGTAAATGGGTCTTTAAGATAAAGTACGACTTAAAAAGCAATATTGAAAGATATGAAGCCAAACTTGTTGCTACTAAAAAAAAGTAGCATTGATTATACGAAGACCTTTTTTTCCAGTTTCAAAGAAAGATTCATTAAAAATAATTATGGCATTTTTTGCTGATTATAATTTAGATATACATTAAATGGACATGAAAATAGCCTTTCTGAATGGAGATTAAGAGCAGGAAGTTTACATGGATCAACCTGAAGATTTTTTCATGGAAAGTGAAAGTCAAATGGTGCGTAAACTTAAGAAATCAATATATGGACTTAAACAAGCTTCTCGATAATAGTATATTAAGTTTAATACCATTATTACATCTTTTAATTGTAAAGAAAATGCTATTGATCAATGTATATACCAAAAGATTAATTGGAGTAAGATTATATTTTTGGTTCTATATGTTGATGATATATCTAGCTTGTTGCTAATGATTTAAGTATAATGCATAAGACTAAAGAATTTATTGTAAAGAACTTTGAAATGAAAGATATGGGAGAGGCATCCTATATGATTAGAATAAATTTTTTTTGTGATAGATCAAAAAACCTATATTGAAAAAGTTCTTGAGAAATTTAACATGAATAAATGTCCACTTGGAGTTGTTCCCATACAAAAAGGAGAAAAATTTAGTCTTATACAATGTTAAAAAAAAATGATGTGGAATGCAAAGAAATGGAATCAATTTCATTTGCTTTTGTTATTGGAACTTTAATGTACTTGCAAACTTATACTAGACTAGACATCAGTTTTACGGTTGGAATGTTGAGCAGGTATCAAAGTAATCATGAAATTGATCATTGGAAGGCTGTAAAGAAAGTGTTGAGGTATCTTCAAGGAACAAAGAATTACATGCTCACATATAAGAGATTCAATGAATTAGAGATGAATGGATATTCAGATTTAGATTTTGTTGGATGCCTTGATAGTTGTTGACACTCAGTTTTGGCTGACTTGAAATTGGAAAAGTCCAATGGTGAAAAGCCAAGATGAGCCTATCAAGGCAAGTAATAGCCTAAAAAAAGAAAGTTCAAAATCATTTTTTTTTAAATGGACCCTTGGCCCAGAAGAATAAGAAAAATAGAAAAAAAAGAGAGAAAGAAAATGAAGAAGATTCTTTTTAAAACGTTACTTGGAGGACGTTAGGAAAATTGAGAGAAGGTGGGAGAAGTTAGAGAGAAAAGAGGGAGAGTGGGATGAGCTGAAAAGAAAAAAGAAGAAAAAAAAAGGGAGGTCTGTAGAGAAAAAGGAGAAAAACACACAGAGAAAAAAGAAATAAAAAGAGTGATCAGAGGAAAGAAAAGGGTTTTGGCGGAAGAAAAAAAAATATAGGAATTTTTTTTTGTTCACTATTCTGTGTTTTTTGGAATTGGCAATTAGCCAATATTAAAAGATTCTCAATAACACAGTTTGTGACCGCCATAGTAAATATTTTTATCATGTTTATTATATTATATTATTATATTTATTTTTATTATTCATCTTTTCTAACCATTTTCGATTGGTGAAATTATTTTGTAGGATCCAACTTATATAATATTTAATTAGATGGCTTACACACTAACTCTTTTATTAATTTATTTAGTTTACTAATTTTTTATAATAATAATTTTTCTTTTATGCTTTAATTTATTTTTCTTTTATCTTTTATGGGCTTTAGACAAACTTTTTGATTTTCCAGATTAATAAGTTGATGGATTATTTGGACTAAATGAGAAAGCCCATTAAAGATTGGGCTTATTTATTGAAATAGATTTAATAATTATTCTTGATTATAATTTTATGAATTGTATTTTGGACTTTATTTTTATTTTTATTTATTTGTGTGTGAATAAGGGTTGCAAATCATTTCTCCTCCCACCTTTCTTTGTGTGCGCATTTATTTCATTTATTTATTTTTGTATTATGGATAAATGTTGTAGACCAAACTAAAATTGCATGAAAATAGAATAATTGCAAACTTGGACTTAATTATAAAATTTAAAAATTGTTTGAAGGCAATTTGCATATAAATAAAGAAAATAATTATGTAATTAAAAATAATAAAACACGAAACACAAACGGAGGCCAACCATAAGGTTGGGTGGGCATTCCAAGAGCCCATGCCCAGCTTTCAAATTTAGTCTCTGAGGACGGCTGTAGACACCCAATTTCGGGATAGCTGAGCATTGATGCGACAGAGAACTCCGATGATGAGAAAATTAAAAATGAGTCTCGGGATGTTTAAGTTCGAAATCTCAAAGAGGCTTGATTGTGTTTCTAAAGTATGTTTAAG
>CATIWK010685288.1:0-10686 GCA_949634005.1 Mallotus japonicus | reverse complement strand
GAAGTATTGTTGAAAAAAATGAAAATGAAAGAAATCTTTGATTGATTAATGATCAAATGTTATTAAAAAAACAAAGCAAACAAGAGAAATTCTATCTTTTTTGTCTTTATGTTTATTTTATTTTGTGTGTTTGATGACCAAATGCGTTGGATGACGGCTGCCCAATTGATGCATGTGGGTCATATTACATTTTGATATTAATTAAATAGTAAAAATTTTGAATTTCACTATCAATGTGTTCAATTTTGTCTTCGCTGTTAATTATTTCGATTGTTTGTGACTATTTTCATTATAATTGGTGTAAAAAAGAAATATTATGTATGTTTCATTCATGAAAAATAAAATGATCATAAACTTAAGTAAGAATTAAAAAATTATATTCCATTTCATTATTTTATGTTTTTATTAAAAGAGATCATATCACTTAAATATTAATGAACTACACAACATAATAATTTTTCTATAAATAGTGATTATATCATTTAAATATTGATAGACTGCACAGTAAAAAGTAGTCATCCACAACTAAATGACAATAGAATTCGAACTTATATCTCAAGAGATCCTTTAAAAAAAAAAGTAACCACTTAACTACTTTTTCATTAGACACTCATTACTTCATTAATCATGTAAAATTTCACTTTAGTATATTTTATTATAAGAATAATGAGTAATTTTATAAATTTATTTATTTTTATCAATATATTATTTATTTTCAATTTGTAACAATTTAATTTATAAATTTTATATTTTTAAAATAATTTTATTCAGATTCAAGTTAATGTAAACTAACATAACATACATATTATGTGTGAAAAAATAATATTCAATTTAAATATAAATTAAAAAACCAATAAAATTAAAATTAGACCTAATTAATCACCAACCACGTGTTTAAAGTTTTTCATAAAGTTTGTGAATATTATATGAATGATATAGTATCATTTTGACTGTAATCAATCTTTTTGAAATATATATATATATATTTAACCTTTTACTTCCTTTTCTTTTCTCTTGTTTCTTGACTTGGTTGGTATAAATAATCTGTGGGCTGAAAAGGTGTGGAAATTGGTGTGCCATCGTTATTTGCCTGAAAATAAACACTATATAATATAATTATAATGTCATGGCATATATACTAAAAAAAAATAATATAATTATAATTATAATTGTTCAAAAAAAAAAATAATGTCATGGCATATATACTAAAAAATGTCCTAAAGTTAAACATCTTACAACAGTTTAACAAAAAAACAAAAATCTTACAACAGAGATTAAAATAAATAACAGTAAGTATTTTAGTGAATTTTTAAATTGGGTGTACATAAATTAATTTATTTTCACAAATAAATTTAAAAATACATCTCTTTGAGTCAATTTCTTTTAATTATTTTGAATATTTAATATTGTTCTATATGTTTAAAAATTTCTTAAGCTCAACCTCTACATTCAAAATATTATTTAAAATTTTGTAGAATCTTTATAATTTCTAGAACTTTTGTTATGCTAGACATAAAACTTAATTATATCATCATTAAATTAATTTTTATAATTTAAATTTAAGTGAAAAGATATATATGTATATAGTAATAAAATTCATTAATATATTTATTTTTACATTATTTTTCATTCATAGAATATATGTATATAAAGATATGGTTTTACCTCTAAACTTTAAATAATTAATCTTTAATATCCTTTAATTTTTATTATTTTCTATAACAGTTTTTAATCTTTATTTTTTTTATTTTAAACCTATTTCACCATTAAAAAATTTTCAATTATATTTAATTCATATAATAATATAGTGGATATATCGATTGACTTCAAAAAGTAAGTTTCAAACTAATAAAAATAATATTAGAAACTAAAATAAACAACTTGAAAAACTCTTCTTTAATTATAATATTTTTAAATTCAATTTTATTTTAATACACATAAACTTTTTTTATACTCGTATTGATATTTGTTTATAAAATATGTTAATTTCATGTATTATAAAAGTTAAAAATTAAATAATATAAAAATTAATTATGCAGAGTCTGGAAATAAAATTATGCATTTGGAATTTGTGGTTAATAAAAAAAAAAAGAGAATATACTTATTTCCAAGATTGATAATTTACAAAACAAATAAATAAACACAATTATAGGTTGAGAATTTGGACAAAAACAAGAGAATTAAACTCTCAATTTTGCATCAAACAAACAAACAAACAAACAAAAATACAAATGAAAGGAAACACTAAAATGCAATCTTCATGCAGCTCCATGAAAGGATCTTTGGCATCTCTATTACGTGGCCCATTTGTTGTACATGAAATACATACGTAATCCAGCAATGGCATTGGCCAGTTCAGGGCGGCTATCCCCTTCTTCATTCGCCCAAATTCACCTCAACTTTTTTAAACCATCATCTTATCTTAGACTACAACTTTGACTCATTGCATTGCAAATTATAATCTTTAGATGACAACATGATGTGCACTACATTACTATATGCTAATCAAATTGCATGTGGACACTTATATGGCTAGCACCAAGCAAGCACAAATCTACTAAGAAACTTCTCAGGGTAATTTACACTAATAGTACTCAAAATTTTCACCAATTTTCATTCAAATACCTAATATTTATTTGGTCACTTATATGGATCTTTTTATGAATTTCACCATTGAATTCTCCACTTTAATTAATAACTTCTCTCCTCTCATTTGCTTTTTTCTTTCTTATCTCAAAATGGTGCCGCAGCCGCCTGCACCTCCACCGTGATCACCTCCTCCTCTACCATTAAAAAAAAAAAAAAGGAGTAACAATCATTACCTAAATTAAATTTTGACAATATTTAGCCATCAAAATTTTAGGTAAAAGGAGTTATAGGCATGGATTTTTAGGTGATGGTGATATAGAAATTGTGTTAATCGTAGTGGTGGCAAGGGTGGTAATATAATCTAATTGAGGAGGGTGTTTGGTTGGCAAGTTGAAAAAAAAAATTTAATTAGTAAAATATTAAGTAAATTTAATTTTAAAAAATTATTGGGACATATGGCGTTGATGTGGTATCACGTGTCCTAGTTACTAGATGAAAATTTTAGAAAAAAAAAAATTTATCACATATGCGTTCATGTAAGCTCCACATCATTTTCGTCAGTCAAAAAACAATTTTAGGTACTACTATGAAATTGAAATTAGGTTGGAAAATTTTAAATGTCAAATAAATGCTGGACGTTTTAATAGGATTCGGTAAAAAAGGTGGATATCGTCACCATACTTCAAAAATTGTTACAATTAAGTCCTAAAATTCAAAGAAAAAAATTAACTTTAATGTTAATTGATAAAAATTAGCTCGAATAACAATGCAATGTGATGAAATTACTTTCAAAATAAATATTTATAAAGTTTTTAAATTTTTTAAAAAAAATTTAAGTTTATAGAAATATATTTTTATATTTTTAAAAATTTTAAAAAGTTAAAAAATATTTTTTCATTAATATAAAATTTTTAAAAATTTAAAAATAAATAATATACATTTAAGAAAAAAATTTAAAATTTTTCTATACACATAATAATTTTTTAAAATTTTTAAATTTATAAAAAAGATTTAAAATTTTAAAAATGCTTAACAAATTATTGAGTGTATAGAAAATTTTTAATTCTTTTTTATATATGACTTGATTGTAAAATTTTTAAAATTTTGTAGATCTATAAAAATTATTTTTAACTTTTTTAAAAATTTTCAAAAAAATATTAAAAAAATGATTTTTATAAACTTAAAAATTTTAAAAACTTCATAAATGTATATTTTAAAAGTAATTTCATCGATTCTCATTGTTATTTAAACTAATTTTTATTAATTAATGCTAAAGTTAAAAATTTTTTTTGAAGGACTTAATTACAATAATTTTTTAAATGAGGATCCAATATAATATAATTTTCAAAGATTGAGATTCAAATGGGATAAAAAAAAATATTGAAGTCAAATATCAACTTTGAGATAAAGTTAAAAGTGTAATTTTATACCTTATCCCATCTTTTACTGTGGCACTCACCTTCAAAAGGTGACCACACAACAAAAATAAATTAGTTTTTAGTTGCATGGGTGATGCAACTTATGTAATATATAGTGTTGTTACAGCCAAATAATTATAGATTTGTGCAACTGAATGGCACCCACTTTGTGAGTATTATTTTTATAGATTATCATAAAAATTAATTAAATATAAATATGAACATATTTTGAAATTAATATATGTATTGCAAGGGCATAATTTTTTTTATCAAATTTGATGAGATTTTATTTAATCGAGTTACATATTTTAGCACATATTGATTTATTAGAAAATAACTCTAATATTAATAAAGAATATTTTTTTTCAAAAATATATTAAATAAAAATAAAGGGATAAAGTGAAATATTTTCATGAACACATAAAAAAAACTTGTTAATCTAAAAATATCATATAAATGCGAAGAATGAATCGATTAGAACAGAATGTCACTATTTTAATAACAACCGCATAGTTAAATTAGTTTAATAACAAAAGTGCATATGAGATTTTTTTATTTGATTATAAATTCCATTTTTCTTTATTTGGAGTTGATTTTAATATTTAAAACTTTAATCAATTACCCTTTTGTGTTTTAATTCATTAAAGAATTAATTTTATTTTCAAATAAATTTTAAATAAAATTTGTTAACAAATAAACCAAACATATTTTATCAATAAAAATGAATTTAGGGTAAAATAATTTTACAAAATTAAGAAAGTAGAATTACAAATGAATTACAAAGTTTTCATTTATATCAAATACATTTACTTAAATTTATAAACAAATTTTATAAAATTTTGTGGAAAGCAAATACATTCTTTATTATAAGGTATCTTCCTAGAAAAATAATCGACTTTTTGCTAAGTGGAATTTTTTATTATTTAAAATATATAAAAAATGGTATTATAAAATTAAATATCTGAATAAAAAATATGAAATGCAGACTTGATTTATGAATAATATTTTTATACTACAGCAGCTCTAATGATTCTTTTCTTATATCTAGATGTGAGTAATAAAAAGCAAAAGGGGCATCATCAATCAAATCACTCAGCCAGTCAGCCTCCAATCCATGGTGCCAACGACCAATTTCCTTTATCTCTCTCTCAATTCTCATGTCATTCATTTCCCACTTTCAAACTGAGATATACGCAAAGGTTTATTATTATTATTTGAATTTATTAGTACAAAAATCAAATAATCTACCAACTAATGAATTAATAATAAATATAATTCAAAGCTTTACATTTTTATAATATTTTTAAATAGAAATGACTGCTAAATTATTTTTTTATTTTTGTTCGAACTATTATTTTTTTAATTTGATGCTTTTGAAATTGATAATCATATAAACTGTCTATTTTTTTTTTGTCGGATGCTTCCAACATCTTATAACTATAAGAGCTTTGATTATTTTAAAGATCAAACTGAATGAAAAACTTTTTAGTTTTCTCCATACATAAATTCTATCTATTTTAAAATTTATTTCGTGTAATTTTTTTTATGGATATAGAAATGCAAATGTTGTAGTTGGGGTCAGATTTTTTTTTTTTGGTAGTAAGGGTTAGATTCCATAAGATAAATAAAGAAAATGTGTGCGGATGAGTAATAAATGGTAATTTTTTGAAAGATATCATAAAATGTAGAATTGAAATTCTATAGACAATTTGAAAAGAGGACTGTCTCATATCTCGATTATCCTACAGTACAATGTTCAATTTCTGCAGTCCTTCAAAATTTGGATTATCCTGGCTTCTATCCAAAAAAATAAAAAGGAAAGTAGTATCATATCTGATTCATCCCCGAGAAGGATCCTGGGAAGACACAAGTCTAAAAAGGGCAGTCAGTAAAATCGCCAGAACAGATCTCATGCTCTAAATTAATTACTTCCACTTTTGCATTTTTATTGTCTCAAAAGTCAGGTTTTCAAGTTTTTTTTCTTTTTTTAATTGCTAAAAAAAAAACCATCAAACAGAGGAAAGGTCTCTCTAAAGACTATTTATATTTGTCTTATTCTTTGCTTCTTTCCTCCAAAACCCCCCCTTCCTCTTCTACATTTGTGTGTATTGGTGAGCTCTCTAAGAAGCCAATCATCATAGTAGTTCTCTCAAACATTTTCAGGTCAGAATCCAAGAGTTTCAATGGAAAAGGCAACTGGGATTCTCTTGAATCAATCACTTGTATATATTTATATTATTTAGATTCTGAAATAAAGTGAGAGAATTTTGTGCTTGAATCTTTTTTTTTTTTTAATTTGATTGCTTTTTCTCATGTTGCAGATATCCCTTAAGAATCCAGGAGAATTTTGACCTCAGGAGATTTTCAGTTCAGCAAAAAGGTACGTTCTTTGACTTCAAATCTTTAGGAAATCTCTTGTTTTGGATCTTTCTTTGAATTTTGGAGAGTACCCATACTGAATTTTTCAAGTTTTTATGTAATGGTTTTAGAATTTTTGGATTTGCAGTGCAAAATTCATCAATGAATTATAGGTATGATTTAATGAGAAATGGGAGTGGTGTATGGAGATCGTTAAGAGATGGAGATTTTGATGAAGAAGACGTTTGGGATGTTTTGAGAGAGAAAAAAAAAGATTCAAAATCAAATTCCAAGATTGGGACACCAATAGAATCTTCAAATTCAGTTCCAAGAAACCTCTCTGTTTCTGCTGCCAGAATGATACCAAGAGCTACTAGTAGTGGTGGCAGCAGCGGCAGCAGTAACAATTCTTGTAATGAAACCAAAGTAGCACAACAACAATCAGCACCTGTCAACATTCCTGATTGGTCAAACATTTGTAAAAAGAATAAATCTTCCAAGAAAGGTAGTGGAAGTCCTTGGCTTGATACTGATGCTGATAATGATGATGATTATGATCAAGATGATGATAATCATGGGGCTATGAATGTGGGGGACAGTGATGATGAATATGAAGATGACGGTGACAACAATTATAAATTGCCTCCACATGAGCTCATTTCAAGAAGGCTTGCAAGAAGTCAGATTTCCTCATTTTCAGTTTTTGAAGGTGTTGGCAGGAAACTCAAAGGGAGGGACCTTAGTAAAGTCAGGAATGCTGTTTTGACCAAAACTGGGTTTCTGGAATCGCCTTGATTACCTACATTTGCTAAATTCTAATATCACATTGAAGATGATGTGATGATGATGGTCAGTTTCAGTTCATGGTGATGATGATCTTGATTCATCTTTCCATAAATTATATGTATATATATATAGGTATTTGTTTTGGCTCCATAATGGCTTCCTTTTGGGTTTTTTTTTTTTTGAACGATCCTTTTGGGTTTCTGGGTTAGGATAATATTAGCTAGCGATACATTTCTATTATGTAAAAAAAAAAAAGCATTCTGGTGTCGATTTATATATGGTATTTGATTGCTTTTTGAGTGGGGGAAGTAGTTTGCATTAGTCTTTGATGTTACTTGTGTTTTTCGGATTATTTTTAAGTACATTTCAATTTTAATTTAGATTTTTTTTTTCTCCATCTCATGATTTCAAAAATTAAATAAAAATTTTTGTCATTTGACTGTTTAATCTTCAACTATTTCAATTAAATTGTGTTTATATATTCAGTTTATTTGGATTAATATTCAGTCATTTGAATCACTTCAATTAAATTGTGTTTATATATTCAGTTTATTTGGATTAATATTCACTATTCAGTCATTTGAATCACTAGAAACCAAAAATCAGGCATAAGGGTAAGGCAAAAAAAAAAAGGCCAATCACCAAATTTTGGTGAAAAGATTCCTCTTACTAGGCATTAAAATGCATTATCTAAATCATTAACATTCAGAATTCATTAAATTTTAATTAATCAAGTTTGATTCAGACAGCACCATCAAAATTGTAAAAATTCACAATAATTAATTTAAAATAACTGTATATATCACGATGTACATTCAAAATATCATTTAAACGAAAATAATTTTCTACCAATTAATTTCAACAGTTACTAGTAACATGCATTACCTTATTAATTTGATCAATGTCTTTGGTGATAGTAAATAAAAAATCAAGGGGAAAATTTTTTTATTTTTTATTTTTAGAAAAAGTTCTACTACATTGCAAAGAGACAAACAAAAAAGATATCTATGCAATTGCAATTTGCAAGATGAATAAAAGGACATGTATTTATATTCATACATAATGAATTTTTGGCAGTCCAAGAAGATGCAGATTTTCACGTGCAAATTTAAAGCTTTTAGGACAAAGTTTAAATGATGAAATTGATCATTTCATTTCTCTTTGGTAGTGCACAAGTTTGTGTTCAAATAGGCATCTTTTTCACACATTTTGAAAACCTTAACTTAGTACCTGTCATGGACCACCATGGCTTCGGTATTGGTCTTTTATGTTAGAGTATTTTGGTAATAGGAGTTCATTAACAAAAATATTTTTTCAATGGAAATTTGAATTTATTTCAACTTTAAGATATCCATCAACTTATGAAATATTTTTTTTTATTTATTTATTGCATATTATTTGGTTAAAGATGCAATGCATTCATAATATTTATTATATTTCAAGCAGCAACTAAGCTAATAGGCGTTGATATTTGTCTAAAATTGAAAAATTAAATAATAAAAAATTATGGTGTTAAAATATTACGGGTTCAGTTTTTGACTGTTATAGATGAAATTTTTCTTATAAATTTTTTAAAAAATGTGTTGATATCAAGTGATTATCTTCTCTAAAAACATTCTGATATTGATTTGTGAAATTTATTTTCACCTAATTTAAAAAGTAAAGACTGATAATGTTGTGCAAGACTATCAATGCCAGATCATATCATCTTTACTAATCAGAATGAAATTTTCTTATAGTTAGCATGATTAAGATTCTATTATCATTATATGATTATTGAGAATTAAATGAAAATCTAGTGCAATAACTATTAGTGGCACGCGCATTAATTCCTTATGGCATGCCTAAGCTTATAGTTTGTACAGCTCCATTTATTTTCAGAAAAAAAAAATCTCAGAATTAAGTTTTTGGTTGTATTTTTAATATTTTGTTAAATATAAGAAAATTAATTTTTAGATTTAAATATTTTAAAAGATGCACTCGAATATTATTCAAAATCCATTAAAAGTAAATTTAAATTTCCACCATGACCAGCAGATGATGGAAAGTCATTAACGTAGATTTTTTTTTTCTAAAATATTTACAAGAAATATTTTATTTTTCTTTAACTTGAAAAATATTTTACAACAAAAGTATATTCTTTTAAATCCAAAATTTTGTTATACACCAAGGCATCTACAACACTAGTTTTTTTTAACAATTGAAAAGTCAAAGGGAAGTGGAGGATTGAACCGATAACCTCACCTTATAATATCCATCACCTGAGCCACTAGACTACAAGAGAGTAGGGGTGAGCAGGAACCGACAGGATCCGAATTTCTGGTCCGACCTGACCCGAAATTTGACACCGATTCGGCTTCCATGGTGAGAGGAAGAGCAGATCGGGTTGCGGGTAGGCAGATGTGCGGGTTTCGGTTGACGACGTCGTTTTAGTTTTAGGGTTACTATATAAACATAAAACCCTACATGTATATTCATTTCACTCCCTCTCTCGCTACACATTAACCGCCTCTCGTCTCTCTCTCTCTATGTTTTCCTCTTCTCTCCTCTTATCTCACAGGCAGTCCTCTTCTCCCTCTCGAAACCCTAATTTCTATCTTCAAAACCCTAGCAGCTCTCTTCTCTCTGTAATCCTTTGATCTTCACCTATCTGTCCTTAGTTCACTCATTATTCGTTCAGTCTCTTTTGTAATTATTATTATCGCAGTTTATTTTTTCTTAAACAGATCACCATCTACATGGATGATCTGCTAATCAATGGTAAGACATGGGCATCTTTCATTTTTTTTTGTTTTAGTTTTTATTTGATTTAATGGTTCAGTTTGTATTTTGAAAAAAAAAATTCTTATTAAAATATAGTTTATATTTTATATAATATGTAAAATTTTTAGATATTTCTTCGATGTTATATTTTAGTGATTTTATTTGTTGAAAATATTTGATTTTCGAAATTTTTTTTGTTCTGTGTAATATTTGGTGTTCAATATTCAATAAATTTTATAGATATGTTGTTATGAAATTTAATCTTGTTAAATTGATAGATCTATTGTTGTTGACAGTTAAGCTTTATTTATATTTGTGAACATATATTTATTTTGTTTAAAATATGATTTTCTTTCTGTTTTATATATATATATATATACACACACACTTATATTATAGATGATAGATCTTTGCGTTTTTTCTCCAGATCTGTGCTTTATTATTATCTTTTGTTCTAACATATAGATCTAAGATAAAATTAACTCGTGAAAAAATAATTTTTTTCTTATTTATTATATGTGACTATGAGTGTGTGATAGTGAGAATGTGAGACAACATAAAAGTGTTTTTTTAAGTTATTTTGGATTATTGACGAATTTATATTTTTATATATCTATAATTATTTCCAATTTTTAATTTTGTATAGAGCTATAATTATTTTTTTCTTGATATTAGTTTTATTAGTTTTATAGATATCAAAATATGGATATTTATTTTTATTTTGATTATTTATGATGATTTTTATTTATATTTATTTATTGATATTATTCAT
>CATIWK010684968.1:0-11546 GCA_949634005.1 Mallotus japonicus | reverse complement strand
TTGCCATCTCTAAACTATGTTTTTTTTTTATCAATTGAGCTTTAATCAAAGTTTAAAAATGATGAAGATTTCATAATTTTGATAATATTTTCAATATTATTGAATTAAAATTTATTTATACTGTCACTTTTATAATCCTATGAAAATTAAATTGAATTAATTAGAATCTAGTGACTCTATTTTTTTTTTTAGTGTTGTATCTAAGAGAATTAGTGTAATTGGAAATTTTCTTATGATATAGTGACAAGGTCCTTACTGTTGACAATTTTTTTTAAATAATTTTGATGAATTAATTGATTCTCAATATCATAAGAGGAGAGAAGAAGCGGGGCTTAATCTTACTCTCCATAATTGATACCAGAAGGGATACGGCCCAGGGAAACGGAGGCCAATGGGCCTGCAAAACTATGAAGTCCATACCTCCTAACACTGTTCCTCTTCTTCCTCTCCATTCTTCTCTGGAGCACGCACCTGAACCAGAAGAAAGAGAAAGCTGTTGGCGAACGATAACGACAGCTAACAAATATCAGCTGGACCACCAGTGAGCACAAGACACGTCGGCATTAACAGTACAAAAGAATCATCTCCGTAGGCTTATGTTAGATAGCGCCCAAAACGCCTGCACCACACTAAGGCCTGCTCACTTGCAAACCTTCGCGCAACAAGGGCAACGGTTGCTGACGAATGATGTCAACTCACCCAGCTCCAGCTTTCAAAGAGGTGCACAACTGAAATCAGAGAACACACCACATGAACAGTGCCCTCGTCCATTCTCGAAATGCCACCTGGGTTGCTAAGCCGCTATATATACCTGGTACATGAAAGGAAGAGAGGTAACATGCATAAAACCCTACTAAAACCCTAACTCCTTAACCATTCTCTCCTATCTCAATCTCTAACTTGACCGTCATAGTGGATTGGCTGGCTCCCCGCCTAGCTAGTCCTCTCACCATTGCTCTGTTTTGTAGGGTACCCTGTGCACCTGGAAACGGACCGGACGTATCAATTGGTGCAGTGAGCGTGGAGCTATGATGGTTATAACGGAGAAGAATGGAGAGACCTTAGGCCAAGAAACACCACAAGCAACCATAGGCGGACCCATGCTCTTCGGAGCACCGCCAACTGACCTTTCAACCTTACTGAATCCTGATCCGTCATCAACCATAAACATCATTGGAACATCTCAAGGCCAGCACGACCCACCACCTGCCTTAAACACAAACCAAACACCAAACCCGAAGGCATCTGCTATCATGGTTGTGCTTCAAAAACTCGCTACCACTGTGGAAAACTTGACGGAGAACATGACAAAGAAGCAGACTCAAGAAGGAGCAGATGCAGAAAGAGCTGAAATGGAAGGATGAGCTACCGATGCACTGACCCGATAACAAAACGGAGCTGACGAGGAGACTGAAGCACAAGCTCGAAGCTTGCGAAGGGCTAAGGGCAAGGAGAAGGTGGTCGTTAATGAAGAGAACCCATCAGTGTTGGGGGGAAACGCTGGAGCTTATATGGATCAGGAACAGCTCCTTCAAACGATCCAAAGGGTGGTAAAAAGCATGAAGCCAGATGGAGAAGGCAAGGGGTTTAACCTCAGAGATACTTCCCCACTCTTTGATATGATTATCAACGACCTGTTCCCTGAAAAATTCAAAATGCCTCCTTTAAGCCCCTATGACGGATCGACGAACCCTGTTAATCATGTCAACACTTACAAAACCACCATCCATTTGCAGTCTACTAAAGATTCGATTCTCTGCAAGGTATTTCCCACTACTTTGAAAGGTGTGGCTCAGGAATGGTACCAAGGGTTAGATAATAGACCGATATCTAGCTTTTCTCAGCTCTCTCAGGCTTTCACAACCCATTTTGTCACATGTATTCCCCTCAGGAGAGTGTCGGCAGACCTCCAGAAGTTGTCACAAAGGAAAATGGAGTCACTGAGGGATTTCACGAAAAGATTTAATAGAGAGGCGGTTCAGGTAGATGATCTCGACATCATTATTACTATTAAAGCCCTAGCAGTAGGTACCACCTATAAACCCCTTTACGACTCTTTGACTTTACTACTGCCATCCACTTTCCCGGAAATGATGGCAAGAGCCTCTCAGCATATACGCCTTGAAGAGTCTATAATTACGGATGGGAACAGGCCGGATAAGCGTAAGCCTACCACACCTCTTCCTTAAGGGCTGGAGAAGGAAGAAGGGTCGTATGACCGAAGGATGGCGAGGGAGTACGAGTTGGGACCCCGGAGGAGAGAGGGGGATGAAAAGAGGATAGATAGAAGTCCTAAACGGAAGATGTTTCGGCCCAACCGCTACCCGCAGCGTCAATACGCTGCTCTTAATGCCTTGAGAAGGGGTATCCTGATGTGGATCAAGCAGTTGGGGGAAAGAATTAATTGGCCAAGGAAGATCGATTCTAAATCCCCTAAAAATAGGGATTAATACTGTGAATTCCACAGGGGGACCGGCCATGACACGGAGGAATACGTGCAGCTTAAAGATGAAATACAACGGCTGATTCTCATTGGCCATTTACAGAAGTTCGTGAACAGATCCTCCAATGAGGGAAGGTTTCAACCCAGAAGAGAAAACACAGATAAGGGAAAAGATGAGCAGAAGAGGCAGAGGGATGAGCCTGCAGTCGTAATTAATATGATCCTTGGGGGTTCACCAGGAAAAGAATGACCCAGTAGGAAAAGGAGGAGGGGAGTGTACTCAGTATCGGGAATTCTCAGGATCGATCAGCACGTCTCTTTCTCACCTTGAGATGTGGATTGGTTAGATGGACCTCACGAAAATGGACTAGTAGTGGATGGCAGAATTGAGAATACCCTCCTGAGATGCATGTTGGTGGATGATGGGAGTACAGTAAACTTAATGACCTTGATTGTGTTTAAAGCATTGCACAAATCGCCCACCGATCTCAGAAAAGTCTCTACGCCGTTGGTGGGTTTAGGAGGAAGGTCGGTGCCAGTGCAGGGTTCCGCCAGGTTAATAGTGCAACTTGGGGATGGGATGTGTTTTGAGGAATTCCCTGTGATTTTCATGATTGTAGATATCCCTTTCGCCTATAATGCGATATTAGGCAGACCTTTCCTTTACGATACGGGGGCTTGTACGTGCATAAGATACCTCACCATGAAAATCCCTACCATTCGGGGAGAATTATGTGTGAGGGGTAACTAGAGGGCTTCCCGAGAGGCATGTATGGTGGCCTTAAGAGGAACAGTAGAAGCGCTTCCCGTGGAAACCCTCGAGCCAGAGAAAGGGGAAGAAAGATCGGAACCAACGGGGGAAGTCCTCGAATAGGAGCTATCAGGTGGTAGAAAAGTAAAACTGGGAGCAGACATTGAAGAGTTGGTGCATCAGGAAGTACTCGTTGTGCTAAAGGAAAAAGAGAATTCCTTTTCATGGTCCCCAGGGGATATCCACGACATCAACCCAGAAGTTATGACTCACAAGTTGAATGTGGATCCATCTGTAAAACCAATAAAATAAAAGAAAAGGAGGCACGCACCGAAGAGGCAGATCGCCATCTCTGATAAAATAGACAAGCTCTTCAAAGCAAGTTTCATCAGGGAAGTATACTATCCTGACTAGTTTTCTAATGTTGTATTGGTAAAGAAACCTAGCGGAAAGTGGAGAATGTGCGTTGACTTTACTGATCTTAACAGGGTTTGCCCAAAGGACAGTTACCCGCTGCCAAGCATCAATCAGCTCGTGGATTCCACAGCAGGGTATGAGATCTATAGTTTCATGGATGCGTACGCTGGATATCATCGGATCATAATAAATAGTTGGGACGAAGAGAAAACCTCCTTCATCACAGACAGGGGGACATTCTGTTATAGGGCTATACCGTTTGGTCTAAAAAATGCCGGAGCCACTTATCAGAGATTGGTGAATCGAATATTCAAAGAGCAGATTGGGAAAACGGTGGAGGTATACGTCGACGATATGATAATAAAAAGTGAGAAGCAAAGTAACCACACCAAAGACTTGGAGAAAGCATTGGGGATACTTGACAGATTCGGCATAAAGTTGAATCCGGAGAAATGCGTCTTTGGGGTGAAAGCAGGGAAGTTCCTTGGCTTTATGATTTCGCAAAGGGGAATCGAGGCGAAATCCGGAAAAGATACAAGCTGTGATGGAAATTAAACCCCCGCAATCCATCAAGGAAGTGCAGAGACTAAACGGACACATCACAGCCCTCGGACACTTCATTTCCTGTTCTGCCAAGAGATATCTCCCATTCTTCCAAGCGCTCAAATGCTTGAAGAATTTCAAGTGGACGGATTAGTGCCAGAAGGCCTTTGAAGAGCTAAAGTCTTTCCTCAGCTCCCCTCCCCTCCTCAGGGCGAACCCCTGTATCTTTACTTGGCAATGTCAGATGAAACGATAGCCTCAGTATTGGTAAGGGAAGAAGGAGAAGAGCAATTCCCTGTGTACTATATTAGCAAGACATTGAAAGGTGCGGAGCTCAGATACCCCAAGATTGAAAAAATGGCGTTCGCTCTAGTGACATTAGCGAGATGCCTCAGGCAATATTTTGAGCACACCAGATAGTGGTAAGAATGGACCAGCTATTACGGAAGATACTGTAGAAAGCTGAAACATCGGGTAGAATCGTAGAATGGGCAACTAAGATTGGGGGATATGGAGTCAAATATGAACCTAGGAAATCTCTCAAAGCACAAGTTTTAGCTGATTTTATGGCAGAATGTGGAGATGAGCAAAACAAGACAGCTGTAACCAAACCTCACCCGTGGTTCTTATATGTAGATGGAGCTATAGGACCATTGGGTGCTGGCGCAGGGGTAGTTCTGAAAGGTCCAAGGGGTATCAAGGTAGAATATGCACTTAAGATCGGTTCAAGGCCTCCAATAATGCAGCGGAATATGAAGCCATGATCGTTGGTCTGAAATTAGTCAAAGAAATTAAGCCTGAAACATTGAATGTTCACAGCGATTCTCAGCTGGTGACCAATCAGATGGAGGGCAGATTTACGGAAAAAGATAGGGATATGCTCAAATACCTGGCAGTGGCAACAAGAATAGTAAAGCAACTGAAGGAGGAAGGAACAGATCTTATGCTGAAACAAGTCCCCAAGGAATCTAATCAAGAAGTAGATGCACTTTCTAAAATGGCATATGAGGGATACGGCTTTCCAAGAGGCGTACTCCTGGAGGAACAAACAGAACTGACCTTGGAAGCCAACCAAAATATATTACCAATTGAAGCAACCTGTTGGATGAAACCCATCGTTGAGTGGCTAGACTCAGGGGCGCTCCCAACGGATGAAGTGGAGGCGAAAAAAGTACGAAGAATCGCATCGTCCTATGCTATTGATGGGGATATCCTATATAAACGATCAGCGACACACCCCTGGTTGAGATGCGTCACGAAGGAGGAAGGAGTATATGTGATAAAGGAATTCCATGAGGGGATCGGGGGAGCCCATTAAAAGGCAGGCACGGTGGTTCAGAAAGCGTTGCTACAGGGGTATTATTGGCCAACCATGCAGGCGAATGCCAAAGAGTTAGTAGCAAAGTGCGACAAATGCCAATATCATGGAAAATATAATTACCTACCGTCAGCTTTGCAAAAGCCCTTGGGTGTGGCCTGGCCATTTGCATAATGGAGGATGGATATCTTGGGTCCGTTTCCGCTGGTAAAAGGACAAAAGAAGTTTTTGATCGTCGCCATAGACCACTTCACCAAGTGGGTGGAGGCAGAACCTGTTGCATCAATCACTCAAGCAAAGGTCACAAGTTTTTTCTAGAAGAGCGTAGTTTGCAGATATGGGATACCCGAACGGCTAGTCACAGACAACGAAAAACAGTTTGACAACAAGGAGTTCAAAGAATTTTGCCAAGGCCTCCACAGTGACTTGCACTTCACCTTAGTGGCATACCCCTAAACCAACGGGATGACGAAAGTGACTAACTGAACTTTGTTATAAGTAATTAAGAAGAGGTTAGATCAAGCCAAAGGAGAGTGGGCCGAAGAGCTGTATAGTATTTTATGGTCCTATCACATAACGCTAAGGGAGAGCACAGGGGAAACCCCTTTCAGATTGGCGTACAGCACAGAAGCAGTGGTGCTAGTTGAGATAGGCATCCCCAGCCACCGAGTCCTCGCCTACAATGAAAGAGGTAACCACGAAGCCCTACGCATGAATCTCGACTTGCTTAAAAAGATAAGAGAAACATCAAGAATTAAGATGGCAGCCTGTAAGTAAAGGATGAGCCGCTTCCACAATAGAAGAGTCAAAGAAAGACGCTTCCTATTCGGAGACCTGGTACTAATCCGTGCGGATATCACCAAGGGAAAAGCAAGTGTCAAAAAATTAGAGCCCAATTGGCAGGGACCATACAAAGTAGCTGAGATCCTGGGGCCAGCCACTTATAAGCTGGAGGAAACCAATGACAAACAGATGCCCCGAACCTGGAACGCCCTAAACTTGAAGAAATACTACTAATAAGGTAGCCAAGTTATATCTATTCTCCTTTTTATGTCATTATATCTTTTTCTTATGCTTTGTGATTGTAAAAAGTCATCTCGAAGAAGTTCAATGGAATGAAGGTATAAACACCATTTATTGCACAAGTTCTATGATTTTAACATAAACCCCTCAATGACGCATCGCTTAAGAGGAGTTTCCTTAATTTCAATATAAACCCCTCAATGACGCATCGCCTGAGAGGAGTTTCCTTAATTTTAACATAAACCCCTCAGCGACGCATCGCCTGAGAGGAGTTTCCTTAATTTTAACATAAAACCCTTAGCGACGTATAGCCTGAGAGGAGTTTCCTTAATTTTAACATAAACCCCTCAGCGACGCATCACCTGAGAGGAGTTTCCTTAATTTTAACATAAACCCCTTAGCAACACATCGCCTGAGAGGAGTTTCCTTAATTTTAACAGATGAGTACATAACTAATCATCCAAAGAAAAAATCGCATCGACAAATCATTCACCAAAAGTTCAAAGAGAATTCATATTATATTCAAGCAGAAAGGATGAGCTAAACAAGTAACTCGTTCATAACGAACGATGCATCTCCAGCACATATTTATAGGATGCATCAGGAGATCAAATAATAAAAAAGTTAGAAATATCCTACTGACCATTAAAGTACCAAATTACGACCACAAGCAAACATTCACAAAAGAAAAACAGGAAGACGGTCAGAAATATCCTTATACCTCCACCCTTATGGAGTTAGAAATTTAAAACATCAAATGTTCAAACTCGTCACACCGGACGAGGAAAAGCCTATTGTTTTGTAATAGAAAAGGGAAAAGCAGAAAGAAATCACAGTTGCAAGTCTGGGTACCATGAACGATCCACCTCTAGGAAACGCCTCTCCATCTCCTTAGAAAATTTCTTCTTTGTATCTTCAAATAAGGCTCGATGCCTTAGACTCCTGGAGAGAGCCTTCAAGGGACTCCCCTTTTGACATTAGATCCTGATTCTTCTCTACCAACAGGCGGTTATGCCCCTCCAATGCTTCAGCTTGTGACTCTAATGCAGAAATGCAGATCCGATTAGCTATAGCCATACTCTCCATGTCTTTAGCATGCTGCTCCATCAAGCAAGCGGACTCCTACTTCAGCTTCTTAGTCTGCTTACGCAAAGTGATCAAGCGCTCATCCACGTGTAAGGACAACTCCATTTACTGAGCAAAGAAGATAGGAAAATTAATTACGAAAAACAAATGAAAAATAACGGACGATAATAGAAATAACTATACCTGAATGGGTGCTAGTCTCTGGTGACGTCCAAAGTCGATGTCCGCCTTTATCGGCATTCGCAAGTCCTTATCCTCAGATAGCAGGCACGCCTGCGCCAAATCAGCACTAACACCAGGTGATCTCACGGAGAAGGAGCCAAACTTCTCATGCCTCTTGGCAAGACGAGCATGCAGCTCCTTAATAACTTCGGCAACAAGTTCTTTCATGTCAGGCTCTGGCAAATCCCCCGAGCCAATCTCAAAAGGAATAGACTTTGAGCGCGGGCGTTTGCTAGAAGGTACGTCCTTAGAAGAGATATCCAGTGTCACCAATTTAGGGTCAAACAACTCAATAGGTTCTTCAGCTGCTCGTGAGGAAGGCTCACCCCCCTTGGCTCCCAAATCCCTAGGAAGGGGAATTGCCTTTAGAGGAGGTGCCTTGAAAATATCCTTAAGAGATTTCCCTACACGCGGAAATAAAAGAAATAAGACCAAAACAAATGTAAAAAAAAAAGGCCAGATGACGTATCCCACAGGCCCTTGAGGCACTCGATTATCTTCCCACCATTGAAACATTCTCCCTTGGCAAGAGATCGTAAAGCCTCAAGTTTATCCTCCTCATCACTTGTCAACACGATTTTTCCGTCTCCCTTGAAAGCATCATCAACCCATATGCGAGGAAGACTCCCCCATCCATCCGGGTTGGTTATCACAAAGAAGCTCTTGAACCATGACTTTATAACATTAGGAAAGCTCGTCAACAAGGCTCTATTAGGACGACCAGAAAGATGCCAATACTGGCTCTTTTTACTAAACATAAAGAGATACTGAAGGAGATTCAAATCTGAGTTTATCCCAGCTTTTTCATATATAAGAATAAAGCAGTTCAGGAACATCCAACTATTAGGGGTAACCTGACTTATGCAAACCCCATACATTATGAGGAATGCCATAATAAAAGGGTGCAAAGGGAACCGAAGCCCAGCTTGAAGGAAATCCTCATAAATCACTATATGCTTGTCCTCCAGCACAGAGTTACCTTTGCATCCCTTAGGAATAGAAAGCTCATATCCCTCCGGAATGCAGTATTCCTCTTTAAATCGGCCAATCGGCTCACTGGAATATTAGAACGGACCCCAGCAACCACGGAAACTTCTGACATCCCTTAACTCACGCCCGCGCTATCATCATCAGTGGGAGTTTTGTCCCTCCGACGCAAACGACGTGAGACCCCCCGACTACGAGACGCGTGGGACATATCAGAATGAGAATCATCAGGAGTCGATTCCCCCTTCACCGTAGATTTTTTGGCCGTATCTACACCGGAAGCACCCATCACAGTAAAGGCCAACAAGCCACACCAAAATCAACAAAAAGAGAGGATAGCCACGTAACGATAACAAGACACAACAGCAAGGAGCAAGAATGAAAACAACACTAACCCACTTCAAAAAAAAAAGCAAAAACAGAGAAAAGAAGAAGAAAAATAATACCTCTCCTTGAAGCCATTGATCTTCTACAAAATAGTAAAGATGAATGCAACAGCAAAAACGAAATAGCCACAGCACAGTAAGAGAAGTATGGCAGGCCACCAAAAATGAAGAACAGAGGAAAACTAAAGAACCAAAAGATAGGATACTACTTCTGGAAACAGAGAAAAGAGAAGACGAAAAGGAGAGAGAGCAGTTCGGAGTAAATGAGCCTCATCATGACCCTTATTTATTGACGCAAGCCATAAAAGGTAATATTTTGAAAAAAGTGAAAAGGAGGGAAGTGGTAGCTAAAACGACGGGACTGATAAGACACGAAGTAAGCAGTTAATGTACAATCAAACTGCACCACAGAAACCGCCTGGCACGTGCCTCGCGAAAAATGCTTCAAAACGAAGCCTCAGATTGACGCTCCACAACAGATGTTGAACATGAATGATCAACATTTTGGGGGGGGGGGGGGGGGTGGGACCCTGAAGGGATACGGCCCAGGGAAACGGAGGCCAACGGGCCTGCAAAACTATGAAGCTCAGACCTCCTAGCACTGTTCCTCTTCTTCCTCTCCATCCTTCTTTGGAGCATGCACTTGAACCAGACCCGAACTAGAAGAAAGAGAAAGCTGTTGGCGAACGATAACGACAGCTAACAAATATCAGCTGGACCACCAGCGAGCACATCGGCATTGACAGTACAAAAGAATAATCTCCGCAGGCCTATGTCAGACAGCGCCCAAAATGCTTGTACCACACTAAGGCCTGCGCACTTGCAAACCTTCGCACAACAAGGGCAATGGTTACTGACGCATGATGCCAGCTCACCTAACTCCAGCTTGCAAAGAGGTGCACAATCGAAATCAGAGAACAAACCAAGTGAACAGTGCCCTCGTCCATTCTCGAAATGCCACCTAGGTTGCTAAGCCGCTATATATACCAGGTACAGGAAAGGAAAAGAGGTAACACGCATAAAACCCTACTAAAACCCTAGCTTCTTAACCATTCTCTCCTATCTCAATCTCTAACTTGACCGTCGGAGTGGATTGGCTGGCTCCTTGCCCAGCTGGTTCTCTCACCGTTGCTCTGTTTTGTAGATACCCTGCGCACCTGGAAACGGACCGGACGTATTAATAATAAAATATTCATACCTTTTACCACTTGAATTATTCATGTGGGAGACTGTTGACAACAGTTTGGTAACATAGCTTGTTTTATTTGATATTTTAGCTGATGGGTTTGAATTTTCAGAGCATGAGAAAACGATATGTAGAAGCTTCTATTATTTCTTGTTTGCTTATGGAAAAAGTCCAAAGTTCAATTAATGGACCAACCCAATTGGTTATTTTAATTAGTATTTTTTTTTTCAAAAGCATCAATACTATGATTAATTGAAGCTTTTGTTTCAAAAATATTGGAACAAAACGCAGTCTTTATTTTAGTAAAAAAAACGCAGTCTTTATTTATTTATTTTTTATTTCAAAAGCATCAATCCTATGATTGAAGCTTTTGTTGCAAAAATATTGGAACAAAACGCAGTCTTTATTTATTAAATAATGAATTAAACTAAATTATGTCTTAATCTAAAATATATACACATAATTTGGGAGAATTTAGGATCCATTACTTTTTGAATACTTTATTTTTACCCTTTTTGTTTTTGAATCCAATACTTTTTTCATATTATTTGATGATAATTATTTATAAAACGTTCATACCTGCAAGTCTTTTTTCATATTACTATTATTATTATTATTATTATTATTATTATTATCATTTTTAAGCTCTTTTTTTAGTAAGTTGGGAGGTTATATGACCTTAACATCAATAGATTGCACAACAGACGGTAGCTCTCCCCTTTTAAATTGACGATGGCAGAAATCGAACCATGCACAATATGCTTTAGAGAGAAGTTACCATTTGATTACTCTCTCACTGGTTTAAATTCTTTTTTTATTAATCAAGATAAAAGTAAAATTTAGAGTTAAAATTTTATAATTTTGAAAATAACACGAGTAATATTAAATTGAAATTTATTGGTGTTTTAATGTGATCTTATTGGATGTTTGTTTTCCCATTTAATGTAGAGCTTTATTGTGTTGTAATGTTCGGAAACAATAATAAGGTGCTTTCATGTCGCATTTTTTAATTTACGGGCACATGTCAAGTTGCGGCTTTTGAAGATTTTGTTGTGATATGTTCTACTTTTGCTGGACTTCTATTTGAACTCTTAAAATATATTCATCCAACCGCTTTTATCTTTATGCCTTTTGTGCATAGAAAAAAAAAGTGATTTGAACATTAATGTTCAATCTTAAGCTGA
>CATIWK010684936.1:0-14308 GCA_949634005.1 Mallotus japonicus | reverse complement strand
ATCGTATATCCTTTCAAATTCACAAGTGTTTTTGGCGTGTGGAATAAATTTTCAATTGATCATATACCCACCAAATTCTGTTTTGTTCATTTGCAGTACCCCATCCCTTTAGTACTAGTATTAGAAAAAAGTACTAGTATTGCCAAAAAAAAGTATTAGAAAAAAGAAAAAAAAAATCAACATTGTAGCCAGCACATGGTAGTGTTCGTTGCTCACAAGGTCTCACCGGATTTTAATCGAACACGAAAGTACCTTTTTCAAGATACTGTTATTTCTGTAATTCCACTCTCAAGCAGCTTTTATGTCCAAGCTTCGTAATCAAAGTGCCTCTTCGGCTTAGCGAATTTATCTATCTTAATAGCTAAAAATTTAGTAAGAATGTGTTAAGTAAATACAATGGGGTATCTGATAAATAAAAAAATGAATAAATTTATATACAAAAATATGAATTTAGTCTAAATTTAGAGGTGTCAAAAGGACTAATGATACGCGAACATGATTCATTTAACACACAAAATTATCAAATTAAACTTGAGGTTAAATCGGTTTATATTAGAAATGGGTCAACCCGTTTATAATATGATTTAACCAGAATGTGATACGAGTTAAAATGTGAACCCGTTTAATTATATTTGTCGTGTGAGGTCGTGTCAACCCGACACGACCCATAAAAATTCATCTAATTTTTATAATTTTAAATAATAAATTAGTCATTTATTATTGCAATCACAGCTCCAAGAAAACACACATTTAGTTGGCTCACCAACTTTGCTGTCTTAATGTGATTTTTTTTTTTCTTTTTAAAGAGAAAAAAAATAAGAAAAGATTTCATGCCGGACAATTATCATAACTGATTAAAGAAACCAATTAAGATTGATTAATGGCATTATACCTTCCTGTCCTTGGAAGCATAGATGAGGAAGAGAGTGATATAGACGGACTGGAATACAACACCGGTTCCGTTCACCGTCAGGACAAGTAAACTTTCAGGATTGAGAATTCCATAGAAAGACCACAAACTTGTGCTCAGTAATGTAGTTATATATGGAATCGTTTTGTAATTCTCTGTCGATTTCTTCTTCACCACTATGCAAAATGTTTTTCTATATATATGTATATATACATACACAAATGCAAACCCATTAGACTTGGTGACACTAAATTGAAGTTGTAGAAGTTTGAATTTTCAATTTATGCCGGTCTGGAGCTTAAAAATTAATAATATATACTGCCATACTAAACTTGAAGGTGCAGGTCAAGAGTGTAACTATATGTTGGAGACTACTATCGCTCTTAGTCCTGAGTCGAATCGGATTAGTAGAGGTGTTAAAATGAGTGATGACATGCGAATACGATTTGTCTAGCACGTAAAATTATCGAATTAGTGTTGAGGTTAAATTTGTTCGTATTAGAAATGGGCCCGTTTATAACACGGTTTAATCAGGTCGTGTCGCAGGTTGACACGCAAGCCCGTTTAATTATACGTATCATGTTGGGTCGTGTCAACCCGACATGACTCATTAAAAATACATATAATTTATTATGATTTTAAATAGTAAATTAGTTATTTACATAAATTTTCTTACAAAAATAATATTTTTATAATTGTATTATGCAAATTCCTAAATTTTAAACATTATTTTAATTTTTTTAAATAGTATTTTTATATATTATAAATGTTATACAAGTTAAATTGGCTGTGTTGAATTTTATGACTCATACAACCCATTTAAATAAATGGATTAAACGTGTTGTATTCGTATAACCCGTTTAATATTCGTGCCGTGTTAGAGTTTAAATTTTTGACACAATTAATGAATGAGTTGTGTTCGTGTTGACTCTAATCTTGTCACCAAAGTGGATCAACCCGACACGAACACAACCCACCAACCCATTTTGATACCTCTAAGGATTAGTTAGAATTCAGTAAACTTTGAATACTGGTAGTTTAGAAAAATATATATATATATATATATGTTGGTATAATGGTCAAAGAAACGAAAAAACTTCTTATTAATTACTTCAGATGTATTATTAACTCAAGTTGTATTATGTTTTACAGTTAAATTTGTAATATGAATCAGTTGTTGAAAGACATACTTATCACTCTTGTGGTTTTACCCATGTCGAACCATAGTGAATTTTGGATATCCATAATTTAGATAAAAAAAAATTATAATATGAAGACACATATCATACTTTTATTACTTAAATATAGCATACGTAAAATATATGTTACAAATTCAACTTTAAAATGCATGCAGTACTTCTAAATATATGTTACAAATTCAACTTTAAAACCTTTCACTCATGCAAAATCCACATGCTAAGTGAAAATGTAATTAAACGGATTTTATAATCTCATACATAAAAGGACCAAAATCTAGTTACAGCCAATATAGTAATCGGACGAAAAAGTTCGATATTTTTCAAGCATTCGTGGTTTAACTTACATGGGAGGGAAGAAAACCAGTATGGAAATGACATTGCCTGCAAGCATATATACATACAAGTAATCAACTATAGCCTCGAACAATGGACAGTTTATATAAATCTAATTAACAAACAAAAAGAAATTGACCCAAAAGACAAGCTACCATTAAAAAAAACATTAATCATTACTTATATATTTAATTTGTTTGAACCGATATTTCTAAGTGTTAGGCCTAATTAGATCCAAACATAATCACAATGACAGTAAAAGTCTTCTAACAACTAATTTAATGCAATTATATATAAATAGTATATAATTTATGTGTATATATTTTGAAAATACCCTAAAGGGGGTTGAATAGGGCTAAATAAATTAAAAAAGGATTAATGGAGTTCAAAGAAAATTAAGAAGAGTAGAGATTTGAGACAATTGATTTAAGGAGTTCGGATTATAACCAATCCTACATGTCCACCAAATTTATCTCCAAGTTAGAATTTTCAATCACCCACTTCAATCTTATTTCCAAGATTGATTATGCAAGAGTTTTTCAAGGCTTAACTTAAACCTTTACAAGAGTTTTTCAAGGCTCAACTCAAACCACAAATAAAATCCCAAGTGTTTTCAATGGATAACACTTAAACGAAACCACTAGAATATAACTTCACTTCCCTTCTATTCTAACCCAAGAAACAGATGAAGAAGAGGCCTAACTCTAGCACACAACCAACTCTCAATTACAATGAGAATTTAGAGAATAAAAAAATGCTCAAGAGCTTTCTAAGAAATGAATTTGCTCAACCAACTTGTCTAACTTATTAAATGAAGTTCCAAGGCTTCAATTTATAATTGGAGAGTGAAAAATAGTTGGAGAGTGAAAAATAGTTGTTGGAAGCCATTAATTTCGTTCCCAACCTCTTTCTTCTTCATTAAATGCATTTTCAGCTTTTGTAAGAATTCAGACACTCAGGACCGTGAGTGTAGGCTTAGGATCTTGAGGGTTGAAAAATATGACCGTTGCTTACAAAAGTGACCATTGGAGATGCTCATGATCTGCTCAGGATCGTGAGCGTAGACCGTGAGCATGGCAGCCTTCTTTCTCTCATTTCGGGCATGAAGCACATCAGGATCGCGATGGAGGCTAGGGATCGTGAGGGTACGCTCATGGTCTGCTCAGGATTGTGAGCAGACCATGAGGGTACGCTCATGGTCTGCTTAGGATTGTTAAACAAAAGGCAGTAATGATTCAAAATTGATTGTTAAAGTCAAAATGAAGGTCGAATTGAGATTGATCATGCAAAGGGTCAACATATATATATATATATATATATATATATATATATATATATAGTAAGTTACCTTTGGTATTAGTGCAAACAGTTAATAAAAGTTATTTCAACCAACCAAGTTGTACATCAACAGTGCTATTAGAGAATCAAAGCTCAAGATGCAATTTGATTAATTCATTAAAATATATACTATTTTGATCATGAATACCAATTCATTAACAAGTAGATCCATCATACATCAAAAGACCAACATTGTTTCTCCATTACAACAAACAAATAAATAAATATGATATTGCATAAGTGCTATAATTTTTTTCAGGCAACAACACCACTTAAGTTGAGGCAACATTTTCTTAATAAGATAATTTGTTAAATACTTGTTTGCTTAATGAGAGAAGTGCCTTCCATCTAAAACACATACTCTCTAGGATTTAGACAAATTGGAACACTCCAAGCTCCGCATGTCCTTTCTAATCCAGGACTAAAATTATATGGACCTCCAATTCCACAGCAAGTTTGTTTAAAAACCTTAAATCCTATAAACAATAAAAATACTTAATGTAAATATAAGCACTGATAAGAGATCGGGTAATCCCGGCAGTAAAACTGGTGTTCTTATTGTGGTTGCTGGTGATTGTGGTACAGGTAAGTCAAGCTTGATAGTTACTGCTGCTGCTGATACTTTTTCGGCTAATGTTCCTCTTGTCCTTCTGCCTACACGGTTGCCTAAGGATTTTTACCCTAACTATATTCCTGTCACTATAATTGATACTTCCTCTAGGTATTTAATTATGTTTGTTTAGTTTTAAGTTGTTAGAACTTGAAATCTAATGCAAAATTGATTTTTTTTTTTGCTGAGATTTTTAGTGTGGAGCGATAGAATGTGTCCTTAGACATTGAAATTTAATTTGGGTAGTGAAATGATCTGTTATAGTGATGGGGTTTTTGTTGATTTATAATGGAGGATTCTGGTAAAGTAGTTGAAGAATTGAAGCGAGCTGATGCAGTTATTCTTACTTATGCTTATGATAAGCCAGAGACTCTTAATCGATTGAGCATTTTCTAGCTTCCTGAGCTTCGTCGATTAGAGGTTTCAATTTTCATACTTCTCTTATTTTTGTTTCATTTAGATTTTATCCATTGGACATTTATAAATTATTTGCAAAGCAAGGAAATATCCATACAACCATGTGGTTTCTCTCAGCTTGCTAGATTTATTTATTGTTGTAATCTACATAAATCTCACTAACAGTTAACAAAATTTAGTTTGTGTTGTAATTGAAATTTGTAGACTTATCTCATGGGAGTTTTCAATAAATTAGTAGATGACTCATCTTTGCAGACCTTTTAGTGGTGCTTCTGTAATTAAAAATCTAATTACAATTATAGATCCTAGAGGTTTTCTACTATGCACAGAAGGCAATGCATCATCTAATTGGCCCATTATTTGATCAGGAATCACAAACTTTGAAACCTAAGTGTGTGAGAGTCTCAAAGCGTATATTTATTCTTTGTGTTAATGTGCCTTGTATTATGTTCGAAAACGTGAAAGATGAAACAAATAAGGAAATTTCTTAAAATTGACTTTATTGGAATTTGTTAAAACGTGAAATGAAATAAATAGGGAAATTTTGGGTATCAATGCTATAAAGCAGTTTGTTTTTATCCTTCAAAGAGTTTGGTGTTTTCTATATGGCTTAGATTTTTTCTTTTCTCCTTTTTAGACTCATTTAACCACATTTAACTCATCATGCTCTCTGCTTTAGCCATTCACAGGCCAAAATTGTTGTATTTACAGCTGATAATGGCTATTATTGTTGCCCCTATGGAAGCTAGGTACAAAACCACAAAAACAAATGAAGAAAACACCATGAGTGCATACGCAGCTCTGCTTTATTATCTGATAATTGGCTCATTGTTTTTACATTGCTCTGAGACATAAAACCTCAAGGATTGTAAATTTGATGCAATTTATCAATTAGGTGACTCCTTATCAGATACAAGAAATTCTATAATTGAAATTCCTCGAGCTTTTCATGTTCGATTGCCTTATGGTGAAACCATTGGTAAGGCAACTGGCAGACCTTCAGATGGATGGCTAATGATTGATTATATAGGTAATGAGTGTACAATTTCATTTATAAAAGTCTATACATTCCAAAAAAATATATATTTATGACATGGTTTAATGAGATCGTGTCGTGGGTTGACACGTAAACCCGTTTAATTATATGTGTCATGTTGGGTCGTGTCAACCCGACGACACGACCCATTAGAAGCACATATAATTTATTATGATTTTAAATAGTAAATTAGTCATTTATTACAAATTTTTTTATAAAAATAAATTTTTTTGTTATTGTATTATGCAAATTGCTAAATTATAGACATTTTTTTTGTGAAAAATAGTATTTTTATATATTATAAATATTATACAGGTTAAACGGATCGTATTGAATTTTATGACCCGCATAACCCATTTAAATAAAATTGGTTAAATATGTTGTATTCGTGTAACCCATTTAATTTTTGCGTCATGTTAGGGTTGGAATTTTTGACATGATTAATAAATGAGTTGTAATCGTGTTGATCCTAATCATGTCACTAAAGTGGGTCAACCCGACATAAACACAATCCACCAACCCATTTTGACACCCCTAGATAATCTGCTAAATACTTGTTTAATTGATGAGAGAAGTGTCATCCATCCCAAAACACATGCTCTTTAGGATTTGGACAAACTGGAACACTCCAAACTCCACATGTCTTTTCTAATCCAGGACTGAAATTATATTGACCTCCAATTCCATAGCAAGTTTATTTAAAAACCTTAAATCTTATAAACAACAAAAATCTTTAATGAAAGTACAAGCACTGATACATGTATAATACTTAATAACGATATTTAATTAGTAGTTGAAACTAACACTCACCAAGAGTTGTAAGATTGTTGAGCAGATACATTAAAGCACCATAGAGATCACTATAAACAATGGTTACATTTGAATTTTGTTGTCTTACTTCATCAACAGCTGCTTCAAGAGGCCCTCCCACCTACCACACATTTTCTCTTAACTTTTTTACTAGTCATTGTCTTCCTCCTTGCTTCTATACTGGTTTTGAATGATTTTTTTGGCCATTTTGGCCAATAATTCAGTCAAATACCAAATTTCCTTTTTGTTTTTGTATATAAATAATCTTGATATGAGTTTTATACTCAATCAAGTGTTAATATGGTGATATTATGTTGATATTTTGATATTATGGTGATATTTTGGTATTGATATGGTGGTTTCTTAGCTCTCCACCGGAGGAGATCCTCTAAAGTTCCAGATATGCTCAATATTCAAGCTAGATGGTGTGCTTTTCAACTTCAGGTACCTCAAGGATTGTAAGTTTGATGCAATTTATCAATTGGGTGACCCCTTATCAGATATAGGAAATTCTATAATTGAAATTCCTCGAGCTTTTCACATTCGATTACCTTATGGTGAAACCATTGGTAAGGCAACTGACAGACCTTCAGATGGATGGCTAATAATTGATTATATAGGTAATGAGTGTACAATTTTATTTATAAAAGTCTATACATTCCAAAAAATATATATTTATGACAGGGTTTAATCATATCGTGTCGCGGGTTGACATGTGAACTTGTTTAATTATATGTGTCATGTTGGGTCGCGTCAACCCGATATGACATGACCCATTAGAACTACATATAATTTATTATGCTTTTGAATAGTAAATCAGTCATTTATTACAAATTTTTTTATAAAAATAAATTTTTTGTAATTGTATTATGCAAATTGCTAAATTATAGACTTTTTTTTGTGAAAAATAGTATTTTTATATATTATAAATGTTATACAGGTTAAACGGGTCGTGTTGAATTTTATGACTCGCATAATCCATTTAAATAAAATGGGTTAAATATGTTGTATTCGTGTAACCCATTTAATTTTTACGTCAAGTTAGGGTTGAAATTTTTGACACGATTAATAAATGCGTTGTAATCGTGTTGATCCTAATCATGTTACCAAAGTGGGTCAATCCGACATGAACACAATCCACCAACCCATTTTGACACCCCTATATAATATGCTAAATACTTGTTTAATTAATGAGAGAAGTCTCATCCATTCCAAAACACATGCTCTTTAGGATTTGGACAAACTAGAACACTCCAGACTCCACATGTCTTTTCTAACCCAAAACTGAAATTATATTGACCTCTAATTCCATAACAAGTTTATTTAAAAACCTTAAATCTTATAAACAACAAAAAACCTTAATGTAAGTACAAGCACTGATACATGTATATTACTTAATAACGATATTTAATTAGTAGTTGAAACTAACACTCACCAAGAGTTGTAAGATTGTTGAGCACATACATTAAAGCACTGTAGAGATCACTATAAACAATTGTTACATTTGAATTTACATTTGAATTTATTGTCTTACTTCATCAACAGCTGCTTCAAGAGGCCCTCCCACCTACCACGCGTTTTCTCTTAAATTTTTTACTATTCATTATCTTCCTCCTTGCTTCCATATTGGTTTTGAATGATTTTTTTTGGCCATTTTGGCTAATAAATCATTAAAATACCATATTTCCTTTTTGTTTTGTATATAAATAATCTTGATATGAGTTTTATGCTCAATCATGTGTTAATATGGTGATATTATATTGATATTTTGGTATTGATATGGTGGTTTCTTAGCTCTCCACCGGAGGAGATCCTCTAAAGTTCCAGATCTGCTCAATATTCAAGCTGGATGGTGTGCTTTTCAACTTCAGGTACCTCAAGGATTGTAAGTTTGATGCAATTTATCAATTGGGTGACTCAGAAATTCTATAATTGAAATTCCTCAAGCTTTTCATGTTCGATTGCCTTATGGTGAAACCATTGGTAAGGCAACTGACAGACCTTCAGATGGATGGCTAATGATTGATTATATAGGTAATGAGTGTACAATTTTATTTATAAAAGTCTATACATTCCAAAAATATATATATTTATGACATGGTTTAATCAGATCGTGTCGCGGATTGACACGTGAACCTGTTTAATTATATGTGTCATGTTGGGTCGTGTCAACCCGATATTACACGACCCATTAGAAATACATATAATTTATTATGATTTTAAATAGTAAATCAATCATTTATTACAAATTTTTTTATAAAAATAAATTTTTTGTAGTTGTATTATGCAAATTGCTAAATTATAGACTTTTTTTTTTTTTGTGAAAAATAGTATTTTTATATATTATAAATGTTATACAGGTTAAACGGGTCATGTTGAATTTTATGACTCGCATAACCCATTTAAATAAAATTGGTTAAATATGTTGTATTCGTGTAACCCATTTAATTTTTGCGTCATGTTAGGGTTGAAATTTTTGACACGATTAATAAATGGGTTGTAATCGTGTTGATCCTAATCGTGTCACCAAAGTGGGTCAACCCAACATGAACACAATCCGCCAACCCATTTTGACACCCCTAGATAATCTGCTAAATACTTGTTTAATTGATGAAAGAAGTGTCATCCATCCTAAAACCCATGCTCTTTAGGATTTGGACAAACTGGAACACTCCAAACTCCACATGTCTTTTCTAATCCAGGACTGAAATTATATTGACCTCCAATTCCATAGCAAGTTTATTTAAAAACCTTAAATCTTATAAACAACAAAAATCCTTAATGTAAGTACAAGCACTGATACATGTATAATACTTAATAACGATATTTAGTTAGTAGTTGAAACTAACACTCACCAAGAGTTGTAAGATTGTTGAGCAGATACATTAAAGCACCGTAGAGATCACTATAAACAATGGTTACATTTGAATTTTGTTGTCTTTCTTTATCAACAGCTGCTTCAAGAGGCCCTCCCACCTACCACACGTTTTCTCTTAACTTTTTTACTATTCATTGTCTTCCTCCTTGCTTCCGTATTGGTTTTGAATGATTTTTTTGGCCAATAAATCATTCAAATACCAGATTTCCTTTTTTTTTTTTGTATATAAATAATCTTGATATGAGTTTTATACTCAATCAGGTGATAATATGGTGATATTATGTTGATATTTTGATATTATGGTGATATTTTGGTGTTGATATGGTGGTTTCTTAGCTCTCCACCAGAGGAGATCCTTTAAAGTTCCAGATCTGCTTAATATTCAAGCTGGATGGTGTGCTCTTCAACTTCAGGTATCTCTCCCTCCTCAAATATAGGAGTTGAACTGTGTGTTCCATTATGCTGAGCACGCTCAAGGTTCATGGATGTACCACATCTAGTTTGTAATTGTTGAGCTTTGTGTTTTTTTATTATCCTTTAGTTTTAGAAGATCTGGTGTATTTACTGTTCAATGATACATCCGTTGTAATCTCCTATGTTTATTCTAATGAAATTTCGGTTCAAAAAAAAAAATAGCTGCTTCAAGACATTGGTTATGATATTGGAAGTAATCATTGTAGTCCTTTAAATAACTAGGGGAATCATTAGCGGTAGACTTTACTGTAAAAGTTGTGAGATAACTTGGTGACCATGCTTGTGCATGACCTCAAGGGAGCACAATTTTACTACCACCATAACCAATAATCGTCTGTAATTAAAATAAAACATAATTAACAATAATTAACTCATTAATTATGAAAATAGTTAGTAAGTGATAAGGAAATATATTATGAAACTTACTTGGACAATATTTTTTTATCTTTTACACAATTATTTGTCATTAGTACTATCAATGAGCACTAAAATATATATATTTGTTTTTGTTAAAATTACATGAATTTTTCCATATACAAAGAACATACAAATATAAAGAGGAGGGGTAAAGAATTTTACTCTTTGCAATTATACTATTCATATAGCTATGCTGTGTCACTCTTTGCCTTTATTTTTTCTTTGAAAAGACTATTGTCTTGATTATGATTTGTTGCCTAGTGCCAAGTTGATTCTTTTTGTCTAAATCAAGAAAATCAAAACATGGATGCATGTAAAGCCATTAGTGATAGAGAATGCTAGGTATAGTTGGCCAACTATATGAATAGTGTTATAGTTGGCGAGCTATGTAAATAATGTTATAGTTGGCCAATTTGATATCCATGTCATAAAAAAATAGAGACATTTTATAGTGTTATCATAATATTATGTCATATAATACTAACCATTAAATTTTATGTTCAAGCTTTATAATCTAGTTGCCTCTTCGGCTTGACGAATTTATCTATCTTAATAGCTAGAAATTTAGTAAGAATGTGTTAAGTAATTACAATGGGTATCTGATAAATTAAAAAAATAAATTTATATCCAAAAATATGTATTTAGTCTAATACATATAGAAAATTTCTTTCTATATCGGATGAAATATAACTAATGATAAAATGTGGATAATATAACATAAGGAGGGGTGTCAAAATGGGTTGGTGGGTCATATTTGTGTCGGATTGATCGACTTTGATAAACGATTAGGGTCAATATGTACACGACCCATTTATTAATCGTATCGAAAATTTTAACCCTAACACGACACAAATATTAAATAGATTACACGAATATGACATGTTTAACCCATTTATTTAAATGGGTTGTGCGGATCATAAAATCCTGTATAACATTTGTAATATATAAAAATATTATTTTTCACAAAAAATAATGTTTATAATATAGCCATTTGCATAATACAATTATAAAAATATTATTTTTATAAAAAATGACTAATTTACTATTTAAAATCATAATAAATTATATATATTTTTTACAGATCGTGTCGTGTCGTGTCAGGTTGACATGACCCAACACGACACGTATAATTAAATGGGTTGTAAACGGGTTCACGTGTTAACCCGTGACACGATCTGGTTAAACCGTGTCAAAAACGGGTACCTGTCATAAACGAGTTGACCCATTTTTGACACGAACTCATTTAACCTCAACACTAATTTATCAATTTTGCGTGTTAGGCGAATCGTGTTCGTGTGTTATTTATTACCCATTTTGACACAGTGATAGTATTTTTTTATCAATCAAGTGTTTTATATTTAAATTATATGTCATGCATCCAACCACAAGATTCAACACACACTCAATGTAAATAAAAATCTTTCAATATATATATCCATTCACAAAATATGAAGCACAAATTTTTATAGTTTTAATTTTTATATTTAAAAATAATTTTTTAAATTTAACAAATAAATGTAATGTTTCATATTGTTATCATTCTCATAAAAAAAATTAACATTATTTCTTAGAGAAACTGAAATTAGGAAATAGAACACAATGTTCTGCAAGTAAACAACCGTAATAATGTTGTTTTGCCTACCTTCAACAAACATAAAACAAAAATGTTGTTCTGCCCACTTTTTCTTTTTTGTATTTGAACCGTGTTAGGTGTTTTGCCTACTCATCCTTACCATGAAATTTTCATTGATAGTTTGTTTTTGAACGGTGTTTGCCTACGCTTATATCAGGACTTTTAAAGGGAAACCAAGAATATTGAGAAGTATTAAACCTATAATCTCTACTAATGATTTAGTTCCATGATAGAATGATAAATCATCCGTTTTAAACGAATTAGATTCGGTGTTTGCCTACTTAGTTACTATGAATTTATTTTTCATATGATGTTCTTGCATTAAGAGCTTCAATTATTTTAAAATTTAAATTCGAATTTTTTGCTATTGATTTTCGTTGATAGTTTATTTGCGGACAATCATTGAAGAAGCATCTTTTGGCCAAATTGGACATCAATGAGATGCCATGACTAATGCCTAAAATTTATGGGGTTATTGAATTATATTAAGATGTGATCCCATGCCTTGGGAAGCATGTAATTATACACAATTTTTCTTACCTTTATGGTGGCTTTCTTAAAAACTTTTGATTATTAACCATCTCAATTGTTATTATGCCTTTTTTTTATTTGAACTTAAGCCTTATTAATTATTATGATACTAATCAACCTTACTTCTTCTTCTAATTCCTAAAAGCTTTATAAGATGAAAGTAAATTTTTTTTATATATTATGAGTATATTACATTCACAAGTAATACATTCATGTGTATAACATTAGTAGTTATATGTAATCAAACAAGTGTATTACACTAACAGTGAAATTTGTGATAGATATTTTAAATACAATAATTTTTTGCCTACACCAGACGTATTAACATTTATGACACATTACACGAGTATTTTAGACTTAACTAATAGAAATGAGATACATATTTCTATATTATAGATCTAACAATTTAGTGTAATATACTCGGTGTAGGTAAAGATTTTTCGATTTTACATGGGCAGCTAATTCAGTAGGCCCAAACATTGTGTTTATTAGATTAAAGAATGAACTAAAAATTGGGTTAAATTATTATGTTCATAGTTTAATTAGGCCCAACAAAATTAGCCCAAAACATATCAGCTTGATACGAACGCCACTAAGATCTCCTAAATCTTTTAATTGCAGCAAGAAACACTTCAGAGTAGAACAGTACAAAACATAATAAGGCTGTTAGATCGATCCAAACCCTAAATTATTTTGTTCAAATCCAAAATGTTCAAAAAGTAAGTATTGAATTTTGAGTTTATTGTAACTATAATTGTTCATGAGGATAACTTTTTAACTGTTTTTATTGTAAAATTAGGTTTTCATCAGATGAAGTATCTTCACAGAATCAAGTGAAGGCTTCTGTTCAAAGGAAAATTCGGTAGAGCATTGCTGATGAGGTTAGGGTTCTTTTTTTTTTTCTCTTTGATTTCTTTTTTTTTTTGTTCAATTGCATACGTTTTTTATACGTACATTTGGTATGATGATAAAAAAAAAAAATCTGAATTTTAGTGCAGTACCCAGGACTTGAACCTGTTTTAGACGATTTGCTTCCAAAGAAGTCACCTTTAATTGTTGCTAAATGGTGAGTATGTCTCTTTTGTTTTCTTCATCTTTTTTGTGTATATTTTGGACTTGTTATTGACCTGTTATTTTACTTGTTATTGAAATATGTATGCAGCCAAAATCATCTGAATCTGGTGATGGTGAACAGTGTTCCTCTGTTTTTTAACATCCGTGATGGACCTTACATGCCTACTTTACGGCTTCTTCACCAATGTAAAGTACTTCTTTGCTTTATTAGATAATTAATCGTTACAGGGTTGTCTTTACTCCGTGCGTTTAGATGATGGTTATTGGTAGAAAGAATTGTGAAGATAAAGCTTTATGCATGTAACTACCCATGGTTTCTATGTCCATTTCATCTGCTGCATCAATCTCTAACCGTGGGCCATCTAATGCCTTTTGACACGCACTGACTTTTGTGAGAAAGCCTAGGCATCCTGATGTACCCTTTTCTTCTTGGTGTTTGACTTCACCATTGGCTTCTAAAGATGGGATTTATGTAACTCTATGAATTCATCTGGTTTATGATTTGTGGTTATTAATTTAAGTAGCTCTTGAATGTTATTCTCATCTGTTTTTTGTTCTACTCTTCTGAGAATCTAAGCCTCATGACATTTGGGGTTTATGTAACACTGGTTTTGCAGATCCAAACATAATGAAAAAGTTACAGGTAGA
>CATIWK010684931.1:0-13402 GCA_949634005.1 Mallotus japonicus | reverse complement strand
AACTATCTGCCTCTCCTTATCTTTATCCAAAAAAGATGCTTTCCAAGGAAGGAATATTTCAAACTTGGAATATACTAGGACAAGTGTCAACTCTTTAAAGGGAGAGTATATACTATGACCTAATAACCTTGAATATTCAAGGATATTTACAATAAATGCCATCACACATGTTTGCCTATAAATAGAATCCTTGAGGAAAGCTTTGAGGGGATTTTTACCATTTCTCAAAATAGGAGATTCCAGCACAAAAATCAAAAAGGATTTCTCTCCAAAAAAAAGCCTTAAAAATTAGGGAAAATTGGGAAATTAAGGAGAAACTATGCCAAAATTCCTCTAGACCTAATTTCTCTCTATTTTCTTCTCAAATCTCTCTAAAAATTACCAAAATCAATCACCAAAACCCTAAACTCAACTCCTGCAAATCAATTCCATACAAATCATAATCAAATCCAAGCCTAAACCTACCTAAAAACACTTTTTCCCCTTTTTGTTCAATTTCAAATCTCTACAATCAATTGGTGTTTCTTGGTGAGTTCTTGCCCAAATTCTGAGGCTAAACTCATTGATTCTCATCTCATTTCTTGAGTTTGAGGTATTAAAATCAAGTTTTAAAGGTAAAGGAGTGTGAATCTGCACTATTCAGACATTAAAAGTCGGATTTGCACCAAGAACAGCTTGGCCAGCTATTGATGGCCCAAAACCAGCTGTTGAGCTTCTCAAACCGGCTATTGGAGGCCTCAAAAATAGCTCTTCAAGTGGCAAATCTGGTTGTTCATCCCACTTCTTCCCAAATGACTCTGATTATGGTTTTTAGGGTTCCAAAAGGTATATACTTGCTTGAGCTTGATTCTAACCCTCCCCTAAGATCCTAGGACGATGGAATTGAAGAATTTTAACTTTTTTTTCTATTTTAAATGATTTTATATTAATTTTCATTTTATTTTTTAAAAACTTTTTCAAAGTGCTTTTAAGTGTGATCCTTGATCCTGTTTTGGTTTGGTGATTGCGATTGTGTTTGTTGATGTTTGTGTGACTTTTAATTGAATATTTTGATGATTATCTTTGTGATTTGTGAATTATTTTGATGTTTATTCTTGCTTAAAGCCTACTTTAATATGTTTTATGCATGTTTATTGATTGATTATGCTAAATCATGCTTTGGTTGTTGCTGTGATGTTGCTGAGATATATATATGCATACTTTGTAATCTAATTTAGGGTTTTTATCATTTGTGGGTCATTTTGGTTGTGTTTTTCATTATATATAATTATTTGTTTTGTGTATTTTATGAACTTTATGTTGATTTGAGAGCATTAATGTCCATAGCTTATATTCTTAATGATTATTGTTGTCATTTTGATATAGGATGCTTTGATTAAGTCAATTTTGTGTTATTATTGGGTTTATATGTTAAAGTATAGCTTTCAAATGCTATTTTGATCTTATTTGATGCTTTTAACCTAATTAAAGTTTTATTTCTTGTCATTTTATGCCTATTTCACATTTAATATTATTTTATTGTCTCTACTAATCTTTTCTCCACTCTTATATATGCTATACCACTATTCTCTACTTCTTTCTCAATTTTTTTTGCATTATTTCATTTTCATGCATTCATGTGCCTTTATGCATATCACTTGCTTGATGCATATCACTATCATGCGTGTGCTCATTTTTAGATCCTCTAGATGCATACTTGCATGCTTCCTGGCTAGCATCACTTTCATACTTGCTTGCTTCCTGAATTTGCATCATCTTGCATGCTTTTTGAATTTGCATCATTTTGCATGCTTCCCGAATTTGCATCATGCATCATCCTTTGCATGCACCCTGGATTTATTTAATGCTTGTGTGAGCATACATTGCATTACCATCATCCATTGTATTATATATACCTCTTATTATCAATCTCAAGATCTTAATCTCAAGCTACTAACCTTACTAACTCCCACTAACTTATTTCTAACTTTTATTTTCATTTATTTTAATTATCAATTTATGATTTATGTTGCTATATTACCAATTACCATCTCAATCTCTACACTTAACTCTCATTTCTTTTATATTTATGTCTTATTTATGCTTTTGTTATTTTTGCATTTTATTTGCAATCTCTACTTCTACTCCATTCTTATTTATTTAATTTGTAATTTTATTATTACATGTCCTTTTTGATATTATTTATGCTTTATCTTGTCAATTACATCAAGTTTTTCGTTTATTTTTATGTTTAATTTGTACTTTGTTTGTTGCCAGAAACCAAGAATAAACCAAAATTATATACCAAAAATAAACCAAGACTTATTTTTGTTCTTTTATTGGGTAGTTAATCTTTTATTAATAAAATGGTATCTTTTGCACTTATTTTTCAAGTCATTTTCAATAAATAAATCATTTTTCATTTTCTCACTTTTATTTAATGGAATTTTACATCTTCCTTAATAAAAATTGAGCATTTTCATAAATATTTTATTTTCTGTTTTCATACTGTTAATAAATATTGTGTTTTTATGTGATATTTGTGATATTATTTTTGTTGATCACATAAACCATCCAAATGCAAGAATATGGATCACAATTCCTTTACTTATTAGTTTTTCAAATACAATGATTTGAATATCATGATGTGGGAATGTCCATCCAAAGAACAAAATTCATATTTTGAGGCCTAACTTGATGGAAACTCATGTTGTGAATTAATGGTTCATATAATTAATCAAATGATAGTTTTAAATACTTTTCTAAAATTCTTTTTATTTAGAATGCATTTTCAAACAATTTTCATTTATTTAGGTTTTTAAAGCTATTTTCCTATTAAAATTCTCAAAAATATTCATTTTATTTCTTTTTGAAACCTAATACATTTTTTAAGCATTTTATTATCTTTATTTTGGTTTTTAAAGTTATTTTCTTTCATTTTTCAAATAAAATGTTTTATTGCCCCGAAACTCGGAATATGGAGCAATCATGGAGAGGATGTTTGCGAAATGTGTTAGCCATTCTCATCTCTCTTCTCTTTAATTTATTTTAATTAATTTCTTTTATTTCTCATATTTCATTATTTAGCATGCATATATTTGTTCATAACATGACTTTGCCATAATTGTCGTGTCATGGATTAATTGTTTGCCTTTTTATTACTTTATTTGCATTTTACTTGTTCGCATGTTTATAATATGTTATCATGTATTATGCCATGCTTGTATGATATTGCTATAACATGTAGATTTACCATGTTTGTATGCTTTCTTAATTTTCATGTTTATAATTTTATGCAATGTTTTTATGTTATGGTTATACCATGTATACCATGTATGCCATGTTATGAACATTAGTTTAGCCTTTACCATGATCATGCATCATTCTACCATATTCATGCATCATTTTATCATATTCTTTTGTGCTTGTGTGTATATATTGTGTGTGCATTTGCATCTAGTAGTTGATGTATAATAGTACATAGTTCTTGGAAGCACTGTACATAAAGTAAGGCCGCAATGCTTAGCATCCGGGCAGTATGGAGATGCCTCGAAAGAAAGAGCCTAATCTTATAGAAATCAAAATCCGAACCCAATGCTTTATCCAATGGGTGAATATGGTTCCAAGCGAGGGATCCGAGTTTGCCTAAGTCCCTAAAACGGACAATTTCTCGAGTGATATCAAGTGGTGACTCCCTTTTTCTCCTGCTTGAGTGGAGGGTTAAAAGTGCATTTATGCTATCCCTAAGCTCTTTCAGTACTCCCCTCACTACACTCTGTTTTCCCGTAACAAGGAAAAAGGGGCTGTGATCTAAAGAGTGCCGAGTCGGTCCCGCTGGCGTCAACAGTATGCCTTCAAAGTCACCCACCATGGTGTCAAAACTCCTTAGGCATCTTTTCCATGAAATTCTCCCCTACCAAACCTAGTGACGCCCTCTTCGCTCATGAGGCTTTGGTGATTCCAAGAGCTCCAGAAGCTTCCTTCTCCTTCGAAGTAGTTCATTTTTTTCTTCATGTCAAAAGCCCATTTGACTTACATTGCTTAAGTAATCGACTTGCGCCTCCCATGATTTTCTAAGACTTTACCCTTATCTTGGTCACGACCCTTGCTAACTCTAATTGTTTTCTTATTTGAATCTCCCATTGGATCATGTTCGTCGGCACACTCCTTACTCCTTTGGGAAGTCCTTCGCGTACCCTTACAAACTTCTTCCTTTCTTGGCACACCCCTTGATGCCATTATGCCACCCACATCACCCTTGCGAATGGTCTTGGGCTTGTCATCCACCTTACCCCTTGGTGGTGACGTAGGCCTCCCTAGCCTACTCTTACCTGTGGTACCATGTTATCTCAGCCTTCTCACACCTTTCTCTCCTTGCCCCTCTCAAGATTCTCCCTTGGATATTTGTATTTCAAATATCCTTTAATCTTGACACTTCTCCCTCTCGATAAGCATGGGCAACATTTGGCCATCCTTCATGAAATACATGATGTTAGCATAGGGAATCAATAATAGCTTTCACCATGTTTAGGAAGTCCATTCCCATGTAGAACTTCCTTCCACCAAGTGGAGCCACAAAAATGTTAAGTTTTCCATGCCACGGACCAATTTCAATGTTTACACCATAATCCTTCCCTTCGATCTTAAAAATCTTTTCATCCATCCCTTTGGTAAAGCTACTAGAATTATTCCTAGTATAGTTACCTTTTGAGTCCTTGCACTATGGTTCTGTTGGTCAACTTGATCATTCTATTTGTTTGTAGCTGAACAACGGAGGTAAACCTGAGTTCTATATAGAGCTCGTTATAGAATTCTCTAAATGGTTGATAGTTAAACTGCTTCCCGTTGTTAGTTTTGAGTATTCTAGGGATTCCGAACCTACAAATCATGTCTCTCTTGAAAAACTTTGTAACTATGGCTTGTATGATTGTGGCTACTGGCTCGGCTTCTACCCACTTTGTAAAGTGGTCTACTGCAATAATTAAGGACTTTTCCTGACCAGCAGCTAGGGAAAAAGGGCCTACAATGTCCATTCCCCATTGTTCGAATGGCCAAGCTACTCTAATTGGTCATGATGGGGCTAGAGGGCGATGGTTGTAGCTCCCATAAAATTGGCATTTTAAGCAAGTGCGGACAATCGCTTTTGCATCTTTCATCATTGAGGGCCAGTAATACCCTTGTAGTAGAGCTTTTGCGAACCACTGTGGTCGCAACCTCATGTGCCCTATCTATAACCTCATGAATTTCTCTTATCATATAGTAGTCTTTATCTTCCCAGGTCATACATTGTAGCCAAGGGTAGGTCGCATATCTCTTGAACAGTGTGCCATTGATATACGAGTAGTCCTTCGCCATCCTGACCACCCTCTTGGCTTCATCCTTATCCCCTACCAAGCTGCCTTCTTCCAACTATTTTATGATTGGGTTCATCCACCCTAAGTTGATTTTGGGGAGTATATCTCCTTCTATCGTGCTTGCTTTGACCAATATGGTCATTTGGACTCCTCGAGGTGGGTCAATTTCTTCCAGAGCTCTATTGGATAGGGCATCTGCCTCTTGGTTGTCTACTCTTAGGATTTATTCCAGTTCCCAGGAGGTCCTAACTTCTTCCATCTTGGCCAACAAATGCTTCACCTTTTTCAGGTACTTCGACATCTCTTGATCCTTTGCTTCAAAGTGTCTAGAGATCTGGTTCACAATTAGTTGTGAGTCACTGTAGATGACCATCTTTTTTGGTCGTAACTGTCATGTGACCATTAATCCGGTGACTAGAGCCTTGTATTTAGTGGCATTGTTAGATGCTTTAAAGAGGATTTTCACTACGACTTTTATCTATATGTCGTTCGGACCTTCAATGATAATGTTGGCTTTTGCTCCCTTTACCCCCAGATGCTCCGTCTACATATATTATCCAGGGGTGAACCATTCTATTAGTCTCTGCCTTGGTCTCCTCCCCACATTCAGCTATGAAGTTTGCAAGGATATGTGCCTTCATGGCTTTCCTCGGTGCATACATAACCCTAAATCCTCCTATCTTGGCTGCTCACTCAACCAATCTCCTTAATCTTTTAGCCTTTTGGAGGACCTTTCTCAATGATTGGTCAGTTCGGACTATCACCTGGTGAGCCTCAAAGTAATGTCTTAACTTTTTTTGCAGATGTGAACAGGGCGAACGCCAACTTCTCTATCCTAGGGTATCTCGTCTCAGCCCCGCAAAGGGCCTTACTGATGTAGTATACCTGGTATTGCTCGGTCTCCTCTTCTCTGACCAATACAGAGGCAATGGTCTCCTTGGTAGCCCAAAGGTACATGTATAGGTTCTTATCGGCTTGGTCTGCTAAGGAGGGGAGGACTGCTAAGGAACTGTTTCAGGTTATCAAAGGCTTATTGGCAGTTTTCGATCCACTGGAAGTTTTTTAATTGTTTCAGGCTTTTGTAGAATGGTAGACATCTTTTTGCAAAGCATGAGATAAAGAGTCAAAGGGCGGTTATCCTTCCATTGAGCTTTTGTACTTCTTTGACCGAAGTTGGAGGTTTCATGGAGAGGATGGCCTCTATCTTTTCTGGGTTGGCTTCAATGCCTCGTTGGGAGATCATGAAACACAAGAATTTCCTGACCTTGATACCAAACACACACTTCCCTAGATTGAGCTTCATACCAAATTGATCCAGAGTTTGAAAGGCTCATGTTAGGTCGCTGCCATGGTCTACGTCTCTTGCGCTCTTCACGATCATATCGTCTATATAGACCTCTATGGTCTTCCCAATCTGCTCTTTGAACATCATGTTGACCAGCCGTTGATAGGTGGCACTGGTATTCTTGAGGTTAAAAGGCATGGCTATAGAAATAGGTTCCTCAGTCTGTGATAAAAGTAGTCTTTTCTTCATCGAACTCATTCATCTTTATTTGATAGTAACAAGCATATATGTCTATGAAGCTATAGACCTGGTAACTTGCGGTGGAGTCAACAAGCTGATCAATACTTAGGAGTGGGTAGCTGTCTTTGGGGCATATCTTGTTTGGGTCGGTGAAGTCGACACACATTCTCCACTTCCCATTTGGTTTCTTGACCATGACTACGTTGGAGACCCAGTCCTGGTAATATACTTCTCTTATGAACCCAGCCCTTAAGAGTTTTTCAATTTCATCTGAGATTGCCACTTCTCTGTTTGGAGTATGTTTTCATTTCTTCTAGATGACCGGTTTAGTGTGGCTGTGGACATTGAGCTTGTGAGTGATAATGTCTGATGGGACTCCTCTGATCTCCTCTAGCGACCAAGTGAATGTCCTTTGGAAGTTGATGGGTATGGTCTCAATGCCTTGTTTGGTCTCCTATGAGAGTTATGTCCCCATCTTGAGCTTTCTTCCACTCCCTAGTGAGAGGTATCTGACTTCCTCCATAGGCTGTGCTCTTTCTTCTTCTAGCCATTTTGACTCGGTGGGCTCCACGGGGAGTGTGTTTATGTTTCCCCTCTATGCCGCCACATAGGCTTCCTGAGCGGCCCTTTGGTCTCCTCGGACAACTAGTTCCCCTATTGGAGTGGGGATCTTTATGGTGAGGTACCTGATACAAGTCATTGTATAAGTTTCATATAAAAAGGGTCTGTTAAAGATCACGTTGTACATGAAAGGGAGGTCTACCACCATGAAGTACACGATGAAGTCTTGATAATTCTTGTCGATTACCAGCTTAATGGTCATCATTGCTGATCCTTCTACATCTATCGGCGAGGCCTAACGTAAAGATCCCCACTCCAAGATGTTGCTACACAGACCGATGGCAATGCTTTCTTTTCTTAATCGGCCGATCTCCAGAAGGTTCTCCATTGAGGATCATGTTGATAACTGCTATTGGAGCTACCCTAGGGGTGGGTTGCTTTTCGCTTTTCCCCTTTCTGCTGGTTATTCTCATTTCTCTCAGTTGGTCTCAGGTCTACAAACTTCTTGAGGCAACCCTACTGGATGAGGCATTCTATTTCCTCTTTAAGTTGCCAGAAATCTTTCGTATCATGACCAATGTCTTTACAGAACTAGTAGTATTTTCTCTGGTCCCTTCTGTTGATGGTGGGGTTTAGCGCGCGCCCAAGATTTTAGCAATCGCGACACTGTTTGAGCTCAGGGCTCTAGGGAACACACTTTTATATCACAAAGACATAGCGTGGAGATGATGGAGTCGCCACTAACTAGGACAAATCGAAGGTGGTGATAACTCGATTCTCTAAAAGACATTTAGCACCACAACCAGGAGATTCTGGATACGGATTACCAACTTCTTTTAGTCTCATGTTCATTTAGAATTACCTTATTAATTACTAAATTATTCCTTATTTACATGCAATTTCATATAAACCCTATTTGAACATTCATCTAACTCTAAGGCGACTAGTCATAAAATAGCATACAAACATTGCATTCATGTAGGGTGAAATGTCCCTATATAGTCTAATTTACATTGATTTTAGTTAAATTAGATAAGTCTACATATTTTAATTACAAATGAAATGAGAACTAAAGGTGGGCTTACATTTTATTTAAATTAATGGGCCTAATTCTACCAATTTTAATTCTAAAGAAGTGGTTCTAAGTCTACTTATTTTAAAGAGTAAAAGAAATAAATTAGTGGGCTTAATTCTAATTAATTTTAATTAAGTGAAATGAGTCATAAATCTATTTATTTTTAAAAGAAATGCTTTTAATGGGCTGAGTTAAGTCTAAGTTAATTTTATTAATTAAAAAGGTGGGTCTAAGTCTAAATTAACCTAATGGGCCTAAATTAATTTTAAAGTTAATTAAAACCTAAAACCATTTTAATAACCTATTAATTAAGTGAGTTAAAACCTAATGTGGGCTTAGGTCCCAAAATGAATTAAAAGAAAATAAAAATCCCAAATAATAAATAAACACACCAAAAACATACAAACAATGATTCTAACCCTAATTTTTACATGTAACCTAATTAACTACAGCCACCATTGATTTTAATTAGGGTTACCAAATTGAACCTAATTTACTAATTAATTTTAAGGTGCAAAAAATTAAATGGACTATTTTCCCACTAATGGGGCTATTACAATTCCTGCGTACAAATTTTTTTAAAAAAAAACTAATTAACTATAGCCGAATAAACCAAATAAATACAAAATACAAAATAAAACAACCAACTAAATAAAAAAATAAATAAAATACACAGAAACCCTAAAAACTACGTTCAAATACAAAATTTAATCCATGGCATTCCATGGATTTTCATCGGCTTTGTCCTCCACAGTGAATTCATGTTACCCCATCCATAATCATAAACACAAAAAACAAAATAAATAAAGATTAGTAAATAAACAAAATAAAAATTAAAAGTAAACCAAATTAAAATCAAATCAAATAAAAAGAATCAAACAAAATAAAAATAGAGAGTAAAAGAAGAGATGATTTAATGGATGCAGTATTGATTCCCCTCAGAAAAGATGATCATCGATTGATGAAAGCCTATGACCTTTGTTGTTTGTGATTTTTAGTTTTATTTTATCTGATTCACGGCAAAGACTTGAAAAAAAGTACGTGAAAATAAAGAGGAGTAGAGAGTGTTTTGGCTCACGGCTAAAAATCAGAAAGCCAAGAAAATAATTGAACATCCAGCGAGCCTCTCCTTTTTTTTTTTTTTTGTGAAAAGAAATTACGCATATATATAAACACAAGTCCTGTAACCCTAAATTGGGTACAGGATAAAAAAAAATAAAACAATTTATTTTTATTATCTATCTGATAAATAAGTATATATCAATAAATATTTATCAAATAAATCAAATATCAACTAATCAAAATTAAATTAAATTAAATTTAAAAAAATTGGAAAAGGTACAATTCTGATTGGAATTACGTAATGCCAATCCAAATTATGTAATATCAATCTGAATTATAGAATCCCGATCGGAATTACATAATTCCGATCGGAATTATGTAATCCCAATTAGAATTATGTAATTCTAATTAGAATTACATAATTCTAATCGGAATTATAAAATTCCAATACCATTTTTTTTATTTTTTTAAATTAATAAATAAAATAAAATTTAAAAATAGGTCATAGAAAAGAATTTACAATTTAGTCTAAAACCAATAAATCAGATCCAATAAATATAATTTCACAGTCAATTTTCAATCATTGGGTCTTCTGTCGCTTCCAAGCTCAAATCATCCAGAAATTAGGTGCTTACACCTCTGATATGTATTCCTTTCATTCATCCTTCTTGGCCATTGTATTCTCTTCGGATTTCTTGACCCACATCAAGATCTACGACCGTGATGAGTTGAGAGGTGTGAAGTTGTGGTGCCTGATCTACAATGGTGGTGGGTCATGGACATTAAATCGTCGGTCTCTCAATCGCCTTTACTGATTTAGGTCCCTTCTACTGTGCTGGAATGATTGTCTTTGAAGGGGGCCTCGTGGGTAGGTCTCCTGGTCTCTTTGATCTTGCCTCTGCTTGGGCTTTAGTATCCTTCTCTCTGAGGTCTTACCATCCGTGATCTGGGTCTCTTCTAGGTATATATGGCATCGGGCTCTCACCATCAACTTAGTGAAGCTGCCAAGGAGTGAGAGATTGACATCATTATAGAGTGTTCCTGAGGTTGTGCCTGAGGTGAAGGCTTTTATGGCCATGGTGTGATCAAGGTTCCCGATCTGCAATGCCTCCCGGTTAAACCGTTCAACATAATCTCGCAGGAGTTCATCATCACGCTAATATAGTTTCTACAGATCGAAGGAATCTTTCTTTATGGGTATACTAATGACGAACCATGTGCTGAACAGCTTGGCCATCTCTGTGAAGGAGCTGACAGAGTTTGGTGCTAGGCCTTGGTACCATTCTTGTACGACACCTTTGAGGGTGGTTGGGAAGACTTTTCATAGGACCGAGTCTAAGGTGGTTTGCAGGTGAATGGTTGTCCTAAAGTTTTGGATATGGCTGTGGGGATTAGTGGTCCCGTTGAAGGACTCAAGTGGTGGCATTTTGAACTTTTATGGAAATGACTCGCAGATCAGGTAGTCTGCAAGGGGGCAGGCATCTCATAAACCAAAGTTGGTCTCACCACTCCAGGGATTTATATTGTTCATGATTTCATGGACCCTTATGTTGAAATCTACCTCTGCAATATGGCCAGTGGCCTTTTCTAACCCCAAGTATAAGTTGGCTTCCCCATATTCTAGTATAGTCTTCTGTTTTTGTTTACTGGGTCCCTATCCATCCTTGTCCCTTCCAAATAGGTTTCTCTTTGACTTTGGAGCACTTGATCTAGCTTCTGGGTCAGTTAGGGTCTTACTGGTTTTTTCCTTGTCGAGCATGTTCTCCGTATTTTCTTCTGGTTGTTTATCATTGAGAGGGCTTTCTCCCTTAGTCTTCCTTCGATCTTTACAAAGCTCTTTCATTATGGCATTAAGCTCTTGTAAGTAGGAGAGAAAGGTTGTTGTATCGACAGGTTATTGTGGTGTGATTTGTGTCTTGGGTGATTGTTTCATTGAGTAGGTTGAGGAGGTTGGTTCTCATTTCTTATGGTTGAGGTGGTTGAGCAGTCATAGTCCTTCAATAACTCCATCCATCTTCTCTGCCTCAAGTTTAAGTCTCTTTGCTGAAAGATGTACTTTAAGCTCTTGTGGTTGGTGTAGATTTCACAAGTCACACCATACAAATAATGCCTCCAAATCTTTAAGGCAAACACTACAGCTGCCATTTCTAAATCATGGGTGGGGTAGTTCTGCTCGTGCTTCTTTAATTGACGTGAAGCATAAGCAACCACTCTCCCATTTTGCATCAACACACACCCCCAGTCCCACTCGAGAAGCATTACAATACACTGTATAACCTTTGTCTCCCGAAGGTAAAGTCAATACCGGAGCTGAAGTTAACCTGTCTTTAAGCATCTGGAAGTGCTCCTCACATCTATCAGTCCATATAAACTTGACATTTTTCTGAGTTAACCTTGTTAAAGGTGTAACAATCTTGGAGAAATCCTTCACAAATCTTCTATAATATCCAGCTAAACCCAAAAAACTTCTCACTTCAGTGACTGCTGTAGGTCTTGGCCACTCTATAATGGCTTTAATCTTTTTGGGATCCACTTGTATGCCATCTTTCGACACCACATGGCCTAAGAATGCCACTTGATCTAACCAAAACTCATATTTAGAGAACTTGGTATACAGTTGATGCTCCCTTAAAGTCTGAAGTACCATTCTTAAATGCATGGCATGCTCCTCTTCACTTCTTAAATACACCAAAATATCATTAATAAACACTCTCATAAATCGGTCTAAGAATGGCCTAAACACCCGGTTCATCAAGTCCATAAAGGCTGCTGGAGCATTAGTCAACCCAAAGGACATTACCAAAAATTCATAATGGCCATATCTCATCCGAAATGCAGTCTTGGGTATATCCCCACTTCTAATTCTCAACTAATGATACCCTGACCTCAAGTCAATCTTGAAAAAACACTGAGCTCCTTGAAGTTGATCAAACAAATCATCAATCCTTGAGAGAGCATATTTGTTTTTGATGATGACTTTGTTCAATTGTCTATAGTCGATACAAAGTCGAAGACTACCATCTTTCTTCTTCACAAACAACACCGGTGCACCCCAAGGAGATGTGTTAGGTCTGATGAAACCATTATCGACCAACTCTTGTAACTACTCCTTAAGCTCTTTCAGTTCTGCAGGTGCCATCCTATAAGGTGGCATGGAGATAGGATCTGTACCAGGTACAACATCTATACAGAATTCTATCTCTCTATCTGGTGGCAAGCCTGGTAATTCTTCAGGAAAAACATCAGGAAACTTGCACACTACTAGCACATTCACAGCTGCACCCTTATCTACCTCCGTATCCCTGACCACAGCTAAATAGCCTTGACACCCCCTTCTAAGCATATTTCTAGCTGTGATTGCAGAGATAAGATTCTGAGGCATTGAACTCTTATCACCTCTAAATCAGAATTCCTCATCATTTGGAATTCTGAAAATCACTTCTTTCTCTCGACAATCCAGAGTGGCATAATGTTGAGCTAACCAATCTATCCCTAAACTCACGTCAAAATCAATCACATCTAACAAAACTAAGTCTGCCAACAACTCTCTACCTTCCACCGACACTGGACAAGATGGATAGACTATATCTGTCTCCAACTCATCGCTAAGTGGAGTCACTATAGATAATGGAATTAGTAGCTTGGATGATTGTCATTCCATTCTTGAAGTAAACACAGCATAAATAAAAGAATGCGATGCACCAGGATTGTAGACACCCAATTTCGGGATAACCGAGCATGGATGCGACAGAGAACTCCGATGATGAGAAAATTAAAAATTAGTCTCGGGATGTTTGAATTCGAAATCTCAAAGAGGCTTGATTGTGTTTCTAAAGTATGTTTAAG
>CATIWK010684850.1:0-12316 GCA_949634005.1 Mallotus japonicus | reverse complement strand
CCTGCTGAATGCACAAAGACACCCCTAAGTCCAAGTGCTGATCCACCCATGTACATAGCATTCCGAAATCCCCTTGTCCTCCGTCCTCGTTTCACCATTGTTGGAGTGCTCTCCGCTCCCTATAGCAATGAAAGATAAAATTATATTACTAATCATATATGAAATCCAAAACAATTATATTCAGTAAAATTACACCGTATACTGTTATTTGATCAATTTTTTTTTTTCAAAATTATGGTTACTTTTTTTTTCTCATTTTTACCTTTATGTGTTTTACTTTTAACTTTTTTGTTTCATTTATATGGTCTTTTTTGAAGAGAGAATTTTTCATATAACAATTTCTCTTCTTCCTTTACTTTTCTTCTGTGCTATTCTCTTCCTTAAGCTTTCTTTTCTCCACACCCTTTCTTCTTTTTTCCTCTATTTTTGTCTTTGCAGTGTTTTTTTTTTTTTTTTTGTTACAAGCGAAGTGTTGTTACCAATGGTTGGACTTTTTGCATGCAAACCCATAAACTTTGTAATTAAATTTTCTTCTTACATCTTATAAATCTCCATTTTTCCATCTTGTTTTCATTTTTATTTTTTGTGTATTGAAAACCACCATCTTACAATTGAACTATAATAGGTAGGTGTTAAATTTAATTATTTTTGGTTGATAATAAAATTTCATTATTTTTGGTTGTTAATACTTGGATTATTCTTGAGTTCTCTTCTTCTACTTCTTTTTATATTCTATTTCAATTGGATTTTTATTCTAATTTTGTTTTTATTGTCTTGAAAAATATAAAGCATTGTTTGTTATTTTATTTGGTTGTTCTAACATTGTTTGGTTTTTTCGGTTGTTATGTTTCTGTTTCCATCAGATTGGTTTGAAAAACTTTAAAGCGTTATTTGTTATTTTATTTAGTTGTTTCAGTTATTTTCATGGTTGTTTTGGTTGTCATCTGGTACATGAAAACAATCATCATATTTTTAAAATAAATATTTTCAAATGTTGTATTTTTAAAAGAAAAAAAGTCAACTACATTTTTGAAAATATTTTTCCGTTTTTTGGTTATTTCTGAAAAAATCTCATTATATTCACACTGATTCTATTAGCTGAAGCAAATATACAACTAATGCATATATCATCATCCATGCTCAAAATGTGAATCGATTAGTCCAAAGGTCCATAAGGCTTCAAATGATACTTCTATTTTTAGAGACCATTTGGTGATGTCTCAAATTCTCATTTTTGTTGTAGTGCCACAAGGAAGTAGGTAATCCATATTTAATATAGATATTATAAGACTAGTACTATAAGGACAAAGATTATCAATTATGAAAGTTCAAATCTAATAATGTTTGAGCTATATGTCTCTATATAATATATTATTACATATAAATATCTAATTTAAGCATCGGAGTATTTGTGGGGAAAAAATTATCAATTGTGAAAGTTCAAATGTTTGAGCATTATGTCTCTATATAATATATTATTACATATAAATATCTAATTTAAGCATCGGAGTGCTTGTGGGGAAAACCTAACTCTTTTTATATATATAAGTTCTACAACTGAGTTAATTTCGGAGTTATCAACAACAATAGGTAACGATTTGAGCAGTATTATTTCAAGTCTCAACCTTTTCCTTGTGACCTATGCTAGGCATGATGAATATGCTCAATTTTATTTTTTTTATTTTTTTTGAAATGCAATTTTATTTTTTATTAGTAACCCGTGTACATGCATTCACCAAAACATATTTTTTTTTCACTGATTTTATAAGAAAAATGATATCTTATGTTGTGTAATTAGTATAGTTTATCAATATATCTATGTCGTCTAATCTTCCAATTAATTAAAAGAGAAAAAAGAATAGTTTTTAAAATGCAAAATACATGGTTTCAAAACAACATATACAGGTCTATTAATTAGTAATATATAAACATAGAGATTTATATAGATATAGTTATGTACCTTCTCAATTTCCTTTGTCAATTTGATCTCCTCTCTTTCTTCATTACCATTATCTGCAAAATCCATTGTCAATTATATAACAGAATGAGAATCAAAAAACGCATTTGCTAATCAACATTTAATTAATATTGCGAATATAAAAAAAATCAAGAAATGAAAAGACTTACATTCATCGTCATATGTTGTAGTGATAAAGTCATTATGAACGCAATATACCCTGAAACTAGGAGAACCTTGACCAAGCATTATGCTAGCTTGATCCTCTACAATATGTTTACTTTGATGCCTAATATATTTCTCTTCCTGATGATCAACACTGGCTTCCTGTTTCTGATCCATCTCTTTATTATTATTATTATTAAAATAATAATTATGATTAGCGATGACAATACTTTCTTTAGTAGCTTCTTTCTCCATTGTTTCGAACAGCGGTTGCTTGAAACTGAAGGAACCCTTGTTCTCATTTTTTAGCAAAGAAGAAGAATTAGAAATACTTTTCAAGCCAACATTATTATGGCTAGAATCTAACATTACATCTCTCATCTCCTCCACCCCTCTTTCCTTCTCAACAGAACCAAGAACCCGTCTCAGGAGCCCTCCACCTTCACTAGCAATCGAAGAGATATTCTTTCGACGCATGAACGAGCCGGATTCATCTTCTTTTTCATGAGTTCTTTTGCGAGAGGATCCTATTTGAGAATAACCTTGCCTCGTATCTTCGAGCTCTGACTTGGATATGCCACAGCCCATGAAGAACGTAGAGGCAACGGAATTATTATCAAAATGGAAGTATAAAAATGGAAGGAATGGAGTGGTGAAGGAAATGCATGGAGCTAGCTAGCTAAGGAAGAGGATGGAAATTAATCACAGATTAATCCTAATTAGCCTGATTAAGCTTTAATTTTAATTTTATTTTCTTTCGTTAAAATGAGATAAGAGAATGAGAGATCCAACGAATGTTACGGGGTTTGGTATTGATCCTACTAAAGAAATGATGGGTTCTAATTCTATTCATATTACATGATGACTTGGTTAGTTAATGCTGTTACCAAGTCTTGTATTTTGCTGTTTTTCCTTTTCCTTTTCTTTTCTTTTCCAAAGGCCATTTTGGCCTCCAGTAAAAGTAGTTTCTAAATTTAACCAATCAAAGGAAAAAAAAACTATAATGTTAATTTTTATTTACATTCAAAAAAATTTTATCCAATCATCAAATATATAATTAATATTAGGGAAAATCATTTCATTTATCCGCAACTATAGTTCAATTTGCTAAATTATCCTATCCTTTAAATTTTATCCATTTTAGCATCAATTTATCAACTTGTTTCTATTTTATCCAACTTGCATTTGGCATGTGGAGTTGCTTATTTGGAAGGCTGATGTGACAAATAAGGCTGATGTGGCAAATGCGAGTTGGATAAAATAGAAACAAGTCGAAAAGTTAAGGATAATTAAGACTGTTTTCCCTTTTTTTGGAAAAGACATAATTTTTTTTTTGGAAAAAGACATGTAATTCATAATTCATACAAGCAAATCTTGGTTATTTTTATAAATTTTAAAGGTATTATGTGCACTACTAAAAGTAATTTAAGAGATTTTTTTATGCATGAAACCAAATTGTCAATGAAACATTATTTCTTTAGTAATTTTACGCTGGGAAAAATTTAATAAAATTTACTTTTTTCTTTGTATTATTTATGTATAATTTAATTCATATATTTACGCAATTGTAAATTGCAAATAATATATATTTTAAAATAAATAATTAAATAATTTTAATCAATTAAAACTATAAATTCATTTATTGTTTATCTTTAATGGTTGAATAATAAATACATATGGTCAGCAGTGACACTGTCAGAAAATTGGTATTGCCCCTTTGTTTAATTGCCTATTATTTTGGAATTAAACGCCTATATAATTTGCTAATTATAACTTATCACGTTCATTATACCCAATTTGGTTTCATGCCTAAAAAAAAAACTCTTAAATCAATTATGGGAAAACTATTGTTTAATAATAAAATTATAAAAAGCAAAATTATAATAACAAAAGTAACATATGTCATGGATTAGCATGAGAAATTACTTTTACTAGTGCACATAATACCTTAAAATTTATTAAAATAACCCCTTAAATTTTATAAAAATAACCAAGATTTGCTTGTATGAATTATGAATTAAATGTTTTTTCCAAAAAAAAAAGTCTTTTTCCAAAAAAAAAGTCTTTTTCCTAATTATCCTCAACTTTTCAACTTGTTTCTATTTTATCTAACTTACATTTGGCATGTGGAGTTGCTGATGTCATTTGCCCCGTCAGCCTTATTTGCCAAATCAACCTTCCAAATGCAAGTTGGATAAAATAGAAACAAGTCAATAAATTGATAAAATTTAAAGGATAGGATAATTTAGCAAATTGGGCTATAATTGAGGATAAATGGGATGACTTTCCTTTTTTTTTTTTTTTTTTTTTTATCAAATGTATGTTAAGGTTTGGTTTTTCATTGTAAAAATAAAAGTGCTTATAAATACTAATTAATAAAGCTAACACGCTAGTTTTGAGAATTTTTTTAATTGGTATATTTCTTTTATTTTTTAAAATGATGTAAATAGTTTTTATGCTATAATAAATACTAATTCTACAAGTTTATATAAAAAAAATATAATTATTTCTAATAATTAGGTAAATATAATAAGAAAGAAAAAATAACACGAGATAAGTATAATAAGAAAATGGATCAACAATTTCTTAATCCAACTTATTATGTCAATATCAACATATGTTTCAATTAATCTAACGTAGTGTGTTAGTATCAAATTAGATTATTTTCATTTCTTTTATCATGTTATTATCTTACCTTATAGCATTTTTTGTAATAATTATCGTTGGATCTAACTTATTTTTTTCTTATTCTTTCTTAAAAGTTAAGTGTAAATATTTTTAAACTAACACCCATAAGAATTTACGTTAGAGATAATGGAATATTTTTTTCTCATTTGAAATTTATTTATATACTATTTCCATACATAAATTTTATTTTAATTTCAAAATAATTTTTTATTATTTAGTTTTATATGTAAATTTGTCCCACTAAACTTGTGTTATGGATTTGTCCCAATAGAAACCATCACCTTCATAACTCCATAAAAGATTTTTTATTTCGAAAATCAAATAAAAATGACCTCTAACATTTTTTATGGTTCAAGTGACTTATTCTTGGGAGCCTTCAAATTAGAGTACAAAAATAAATGGATTAAAATTTTAAGAAGTGTAACAACTGGTGCTATTTTTATTCTTAATTTTTTCAAATTTTGAACTATTTTTAATCATTATATATTTCGTTTTCTCTAATTGCTTATTGATAAAAAATAGTGCATATAAAAATACATGAATTGCTTCATTTCACAAAAAAAGTAACCAAGAAAGCAAGCAAGAAAGCAATGCACATAAATTGGTGTAGCTATTCACAACTTTATGTTGCTATTTTTACATTGTAACATATGGTCTTTATACGTTTCAAGTAGCAGAAATTTTCTCCGCCTAAATTGTTGAAGAAAATATTGTTTAAGAAATATAGAAAATTACTAATTAATTGAAATATAAAAGTAGAGTAAAAATGTAAATATGAAAAATTATAATTTATTTAATAGCCAAAATTATTGATAAGGTTAAATTTTTTTAATATTATATACAATAAATTAGTTGGTTCTTCATGTTTTATGCAAATTAAATAATAAAAATATTTATAAATAAATAAAATATATTCCAAAACTTTATACAATTAAAATTTAATTAATTTCATTCTCAAAAAAAATTTTAATTAATTGCAAAGGCTTAAAATTGTAAAACTTTAAACTTTAACATGTAATTATATTTGAAATTTTTGAAGTCCGCAAGATAAAAATACCAAGTTTCAAACTATATAGGACCAAAAAAAAAAAGGTTGTGTATAAAAATCAATAATATTTTTAATAGAAAAAACTGCCAAATTAACTATCTACTGAAAGAATAAATGACAATTTTTGTATTAAAACATAAGAAAAATAATTGAGATTGCCTTTAAATAATTCAACATTATAAGAGAGGAAGCAAAATATCTATTAAAGTAAAATAATTATGTGCTCTAAAATGAACCTATTAAAGTATGTGCATATACAATTTAAAAAATCGGAACATCAATTTTCTTTTTAGCTCAGAATTCTATCAAATTAGCTCAGAATTCTATCAAATGAGGATAAAACATAACATTAATGATTTACTTTAGCTTAGTATTCCTCGTGATTCATTTTTTCACTCCTCTATTTGGTCTTCAATTAAGCTTATTTATACAAGACTTGGCACCTTTCGCATATTTCGAATGCAGAGGTAAAGGATAACATCTTGGCTATTTCTCCAATTAATTTTGAGTTTGACTTATATGCTTGGACAGTAGTTTCTAATGGCAAATTGACAGTTAAGAGCATGTATGACCATCTTCGCCTTTCTCGAAATTTGATCCCTTGGCATTCTTTCATCTGGAAAGAAATTCTACACCCATCTCGATCTTTGATTTGTTGGAGAGCTATAATGAATTATCGTCCCACTGAAGATAATTTATTGAAGAAGAGCCTCGGCTTTGCATCTCGTTGTGTTTTATGTAAAGCCAATGTGGAAGATAGCATCCATTTATTCATAGGCTGCTATTTTTCTTCTGCTATTTGGAAAGCTATTTCTAGTCTTTTTGGGAGGACAATTCAGGTCTCAAGTTCTTTGGTTGATTTAATTTTGAATGCTTTGAATCATAGCTTTAGCACCCAAATTGCAGCTTTATGGACTTCGGCCATTGTTCATGCTATTTTGGTAATATGGAGGATTAGAAATGCTGCTATTTTTGACAATGACACTCCTAATATCCATGTTGCTCTTCGTTGGATTTGGAAAGCCATCAAAGATGTCAATTTCTTTCAGGTTGGAAGGATGTTTAACTCGATGGCTGAGTTTCAAATTTTAAAGCTTTTAAATATTGATGGCATTCCTAGTAATGCTCAGAAGATAATTTATGTTTCATGGCAGCCTCCCCCTGCATCTTGGATCAAAGTTAACACAGATGGACCATCTTTGGGCATGCCTGATGCTGCTGGTATTTTTCTGACATCTGTAGGTTTCCCTCGTGGCTTTTTTGCTTTCGGGGTTGGGAATGAATTTGGTTTTTATGCAGAGATTGCAGCTGCCATTTGCGCAGTTGAGATAGCTTCGGATAAGGGTTGGCATAGCTTGTGGCTTGAGTGTGATTCTCTAATGGTTGTTCATTTATTTCGGGATTCATCTCACGTTGTTCCTTGGAAGCTTCAGCAAAAATGGCTTAGATGCTTGCACCTAGTTTCCAGAATGAATTTCCGGGTTTCTCACATTTTTAGAGAAGGAAATGCGACTGCAGATTCTTTAGCCAAACATGGAGTTTTGCACTCTTCTTTTCAATGGTGGTCTTTATATCCATCATTTTGTTCTCAATTCATTTGTAATGATTTTAATAGGCAAGGCTCTTTTTGGTTTTGTTAGGCTTTTGCTTTGTAAGGATTGGATTCTCTTTGTAAGTGGTTTTTATTTTAATTTAATTTATTGGACAATAGAAGCGTGATGATAACGCTAAGAGTTTGTCAACCTAGTTGAGATGCTCCGGTGCATTTCCTGATTTCTGGCCTCCAATCTTTTACTCAAAAAAATATACATGTATATAATAATACAATGGTTACTTTAGACAATGCCTTCATACACCAGCCACGCAAGTCCATGATTTCTCATTTTTAGGAGAAAAAAATATATATATACTATTTTCACTCAAAATGATTTCTCAAAAATAGAGAGAAAGAAAGTAAAAATAATAATACTCAAATATAATTCAAATTTCAGAAATAAAAAACTAAAATAACAAATTATAGTTCATTTATCTTCTTTTCTTTATTATTTTTACTTTTCTTTATTCAAAATTAAAATATTATATAGTATATTTTATTTATGTTTTTATTTTACATAAAATATTATTTATTATATATTTTATTATATTATTTTTTAGTAACAAAATATTATTATTTTGCTTTCCAATTTTCTCTTTATTTTCTTTTCTTTCATTTCATTCTCAAACATTGTGAAAAAGGATTAGTAAATTTTGTTAAAAAATTAATTTAATCTCTCATAGAGCTAACATCGATAATTATGCTCGTTAGTTTATAGATTTTTTTATTTTTTAATACCATAATTCATATGAATTTATCTTTACGAAAAAATTTTAAATTGAAATATTTATTTATCTTATTTTTTTATTTACACCAAATATAAATCAATATAATGATATTTTTTCTAAAAGCATATTAAGATTTTCGAATAAGAATATCAATTTAAAAGACAATAACATATCAAATGGCATATTAGTCATTGTATTTGGCATTAATTGATTTGTGCTAAATTAATATAGCGCATAATTTATGCTAGATTTTTTCAAAAAAAAAAATGTATCATGTTTATCCAACTGTTATCTTAAAAATATAAAAAAAATATATCTTAAAAATATAAAAAGATATACATGCATATCTAACTATTGTTCTAAAATATTATTTGAACCATTCTAACAGGTAATATGTTAAAAAATTGAACGATTAAAATTTAAAGGCATAATACATATGCAGCTCCCTGAACTTGCCACGATTGGTCATTTTGCTACTTGTACTTTCACTTTTGCCAGATTGCCACATGAACTTGGTTATAACGTGATATATAAACACCTGTCAGGAGGTGTTGCAAATCAAGCTTGCGTGTGTTGCTGAGTTGCGCTGACTCGAATGCTACATGGACAACAAGTGGAAAAAGTGAAAATGTGACTTTTGCCTAACTGAAGCTTTAAACCTATAACTCAACTCCATAACTCCACTTTTTCCAAAAAAAAAACCCTTTACCTCCTACTTAGTTTAGTAACTGAAGCTTAAAAATCTAAAACCCTAAAATTTCTATCCCTAAATTGATCGAATGAATCTGTGAGTTTAAATTGAAGCTCAAAACCTCTAACTCCAAAGTTGAAGAATTGAAGCAATGAGCTTCGTTTGGTATTTTTGGTAGCTGTTTGTTGCGAAATCAAAGAGAAGATAACTTAAGTAATGAAGCTTGAATGACTGTGTTAGACAATTGAAGCAAAGAAAGAGAGAAAGAAGATAGACAGTCTTCTAAAGAAAAATAGAGGTAGAAGATAGGTTTATAAAGAAACAAATGTACTTTTTTACCCTCATTGTGAAAGCAAATATGGTGTCTTGTACTTGGTTTTTTGGTTAATATAGTTTAAAGCTAGGTTATGGAGTTATTGCAATAGGTGAAGGAGGGTAATGGTATGGTGCAAGTTTATGTTGAAGGTTTGATGAATGGATGTGGTGAAAAAGTAAAGGGTGAAAAAGTAAGGGGTGAAGGAGGTCCAACACACTTAACCTCAGGTATATTTATATCATTCTTTTGTTCAATTGGTTTGTTAGGTGTCTGATAAAGAAACTAAATGTGTGTAAAATTATGTTAAACTTGTCTGCTAAATTATGCATTTTATTAAACTTGTGTGCTCATTGTAGTCTTCACAAGCAACTTTAAATCCTGGGTTTGAAAGCATTTACAGAAAAAAGCATGGGAGGTTCAACTAAGTGTGATGGAGCTGGTAACTCACAAAGTACCCAACATACAAGTCAACCAGTCACTAGGAAGAGAAAATGGACAAAGTCAGAAGCTTCTTGATACAACAAGAAGTCATTTTCTGGTGTTGGTGTGTACACCAACTTTAAAAGAGGGATCAGTCTTGAAAAGGTATTAATTTTTAATGACTGTGAGCTATTAGTGTTTACAATGTAATTACTTCAATATGCATAGACCTGAATCAATTGAGAAATTACTTTGAATGACTGTTTTTCATAATTCCAGTCTGGGAGCCATAGCAAATTTATACAGTATAAAGACCTCAAACAAGTAGGCGTCTCTACTGGTGATATTGGATTTCAGCCACTACAGATGAACAAAGCCAACATCCAGATGCAACAAAGGTTATCAGCACAAGCTTTGAATACAAAGACCACATTAACATCAAGTCAGAGTTCTGTTGTTGGTACAACAGCTTCAACACCAACAAGATGCAACATTGGTCAAGGAAAAACTATCGTTTGGAAAATATAATGGTTTTATTTATTAGACTAGGTTATTATGTAAAACTATGCATTTTGTTATGAAGACTCAATATGAGCTTCTACTTTTATTAGGTTATTATGTAACACCTTAAGGGTACATTATTTTGTGAAGACTCACAGGATGAGCTTCAATTATTATTAATATGATCTATGGCAGGTTATTAGGTGAAGGAGTTTATCTTTCTTAATTTTTTTGTAATCATTTTTCCTAAACAAATGTTCTTAACTTAGTTCACAACACCAACACAACACAAGGAAGACGCAGGCTTCATAATTTCCTATTACAACCATCAATTGCATAACATACAAAGACAGAGGTACCAAAACAGAACCTGCCTATAAAGTAACTGCATTAATCTGCAACTTGAACTTCAACAGCTACCTAAAATCTTTAACTTGAACACCTAACTAATATCTTGAAATTCAACACCTAACTAAAACCTTGCTAAGATAAAAATAAATAAAACTAATACTAAAATGACAACCAACAATTGCCATTTCTTGACTTTTTCTTTTGCAAAATCTCTTTCTATTTCAGCTACTTTAGCTCTGTGCATGACCCGCAACAAATGTCTCTTCAAGTGATCAGGTAATGGTGGATCAAACCATTGGAAGTACCCACAAGGATGCTGACCTGCAACCTGTACATTTCATATGTTTAATGCCATTTCCGTTTGAGATGCCATCAACCTTCTATTTCGACAACTTGCTATTTCAACAGCCTTCTATTTTGACTGTATTTAATTAAGAAGAAGGAACTAACAACAACTTAGAAGAATGAACAAAAGAGAGGAAGAAGATGTTCAATTAAAAAGAAGGAAGAAAATGGTGAAGGAGTTAACCTCTAAGCACGAGGAAGAAGAAGCAAAAATTAAAAAAAGACCGTTAGATATTAAAAAAACCATTTCCATCTGCATATTAATTCTCTTCACGCGCTATAAAGACAGTAACCACACTCACCTTGCCAGTAAAGCAGTAAGGTGTTTATATATCACGTTATAGCCAAGTTCAGGTGGCAATCTGGCAAAAGTGAAAGTACATGTAGCAAAATGACTAATCATGGTAAGTTCAGGGAGCTGCATATGTATTATGCCAAATTTAAAACATTAAATTCAACGATTATCTTTTGCATGAGATCATGTTATGATGACACTATAAAATGACCCACTTTAAAGAATAAGTGAATATTATATAAAAAAATCACAACAGACAAATTATGATACTAAAATTAATTATTTCACAAGACGACAAAAGTTTGCAAGTTTTTTTTTTTTTTGGTCACTAGGGGGGGGGGGGGGGGGAGGGTTATTCGAAATTCGAACCCCTCCCCTATCATACCTTCCCCGTGGATGGGTTTGGCTTCTTGCCAAGTTAATGGATAATAGATGTTGGTTTTTTATTTTACTAATTTTACTCTCAATTTTGTTTAATAAGAATAGCAAATGACATACATTTAATTTAATATTTTAAATATTAATTTTCTCAAAAATTTTAACATTTTAAATTTCTCAAAAAATTAATATTTAAAGATTGGTATTTATATATATAGAATAAATTTATTTTTTCTAAAATTTGATCTAATTCACACTTTTACCCTCTCTTGTTAGGAAATCAAATTATTCCATTTTCAATTTTTATTTCATCTATATTTTAATTTTTTCAATAAAATTTTTGTCAATCATTTATATCAAAAAAATATCTTTATCCTTCTTTAATTTATATTTTTTTTAACAACTAGTACAAATGGTTAATTCCCAAATCATAATGGGGGTTTCGAACCTAGCTCTCCTCAACTGGATGTCCACACTTTTTACCACTTGAATTATTTGTTGGTGCTAAATTGCATATAGTTTATATGAAATCTTCAACGGCATTCATAACCTTATAAGCATAAGGTATTTCAGCAACATCATCAAATGGATCCTTATATGGCATAGAGTCCTACAAAACAACTTTCAAAATACTAGAAAAAGAAAGATCAAAGTAGTTAGTATAATCATAAGGCATAATACATCCGTAGACACCTGAACTATCATAAATTTTTCACTTTGACACATGAACTTTGATTTTTGCCAATTTAACACCTGAACTTGCTTATCACCCATATATAAACACTTGAACTATCACAAATTTGTCACTTTGACACCTGAACTTTGATTTTGACATTGAA
>CATIWK010684737.1:0-10568 GCA_949634005.1 Mallotus japonicus | reverse complement strand
ATGCCAATTATTAATAAAATTAAGAAGATGAAAATGGTAAATATGTTGATATTTGTAATTAATAAAGATGTTAAATGATGTAAATATGATGAACTCTATAACAAAAGACATAATTAATTTCATAAATTTAACAACAGCGATAGGACTCAAACATCTTCGTTTAAATTAGGTGAATATTAATTTTGCAAACCATGTCAAGTCAACACCAAGTCAGTCAATGTATAATCTTTTCGAGGCTGCAAAGTGGTTTTGTTTTGAGAAGAATTTTTCTTTGGCCTAATGGAAATGGTTAGTGCATTAAAATGTTGGTATCAAAGAGAGGGGAGGGCACGGATCTATACCTAGTTTCTCAGGTTTGATTAATTAATTAACCTGAGATGTTTGTCTTCCTTGTCATATATCTTGCTCACTTGCCTGTATCCACTTCAACAAGCAATAATTTTCGTCTTTAAAAACAAAGATTCCGTTGCTGCTAAAACATAGTAATTAAAAAGAATGTTGTCACACCATCACCGATGACTTGTTGTTTGAACTAATGTTCTTGACAATCAGACTTCATTGGTATATATATATATATATATATATATATTATTAGCAATCATAGAATTTATTTCATTGTGAGGGGAAAAACCACTTGAGAAGACCTCAAGTGATGAAAAAAATCCTCCCTAAATTAAGCAAGAACGTTCAAAGAAAAAAAAACACTGAAAAGACAAGAAAACAAAAAACAAACACCACACCACCAGCTAAAACCCTCATCAGAATAAAAAGAAAAGAAGGCTTTTAACAATGAAATTTATTTGTCCCAACTATTCCTTAAAACAATTTTTTCCCTTCAAAAAAAAAAACTTCAGTCTTAGGAAAAAAAAATCTGAAAGAAAATTACATGATCTTGCTATGAATAAAAAATTGGATTAATATATAAAGGGGCCCTTAAACTTATGGCTCAGGGCCAAATAAGTTCATTTTTACTTTTTTCCACAAATAAACACAAATTCTATAATTTTGGGCCCTTTAAACCCAAATTACTACTAAAAATAACGCGTGGCTATCACCTTCTGCATAAGCAACGTGAATGAATGTCCCACATATACATAAAACATATTTTATTTTTAAATAGAAAATAAATTAAAAAATTAAATGTCTCTTCTTTTAATTCTACCATCAACTCCGCCATCAACACCGCCATCACCGCCATTACAGTAACAGAAACATCAATAAAATCAGAAGCACCAACAATAGGAACCTTAACAACATCAATAAATCAATAAATCACAATATACATGAGAGTAAACTTAACAATTACAATAAATCAATGTCAACCCAACTACACACAACAGTCATCCCACTATACCCAATTTCTTCATCTTCTCCTGTAATAAGAAGTGTGCTAAAACAGCACTGGGCAAAAAAAAAAAATGTAAAGAACCAGAAATCGGCGACCATATCGGGTGCCATTAGGCATCTGCACCAAGAGTGTCACAACATTCTCATCATCAAATGGAAGTTCTTGAGGCAGAGAAGCTTCTTTTGCTGCCAAATGTCTTTCAAATTTCTGAAGGAAAAAGCACAAAAATAAACTATAGATGGCTGGAAAAATTACATCCACATAAAAATGTCTTTTTATTCAGTCCAAAACTAAACAATTTTGATCCTTACCCATGGCAGCGTACACCAGTGATTTTACTGACCTCCAATTTTGTCTCAATTTCAATTTTACCACCGTTTCAGTTGCTTATGGAGATTACACTCCTGCCTAGCAACAAATGTGCAGAAGCTTGCTATGAAAACGACGCCGTTTTAAAGTTGTCTACTTATACCCATTTTGCACGTCCCTTTTAGTCATTTTCCATGGCTGGTTTACACCAAACCCTAGCACTCTTACTGTTTTCCCCTTCGTTTGTTCTTCTCAGCTGCCTCCATTCCACCCAAATCCTCTCCTCCCATACCTTCTTCTCCTTTCTTTGATTTTTGCAGAGTTCTTCTGTGAATTACACCATGCATCTCTCCTATAGATTTTAGTTGAAACACCGACGATGCAACCAGCTCTTGCCTATTTTCCAAAGTCGTTCTGATTCTCACTCAATTTCTCATCCTTCCTTATCTTTTAGATTTAGTATTTAGCTCTTAAACAAAAGCTCCATATTTGAATTTGCCTTTTTTTTTTAACCTCGGTTCTTTTTGGGTCTAGAATTCATGTTCTTTTTTCAATTGTTTTAATGTTATAGCAATTAATTAACTAATTAATCTTTCTTTATTTTGCAGAGAAGAATTGATCATGGGACCGATAGCTATTTCCAATGAAATACAATTATGGATTGATCCGATGCAGGCTAATTTCAAAATTACATTCATGGCTTTCGCTTTTCATTTTCTTTTACTTTTGATTAATTTTGTTCAAAAAAGTGGTTTTATTTTGTAGATTTTGGAGTTTGCTCATGATGTTGACAAGTTTGTTGCTGAATTGATGGACCTTCAAAGACAACTACTTGGGAGGTCAATTTTTTTAATTTAAATTCTGTTTAATGTTAATTAAGCTATATGTTATTATAGTATTTGAATTGCTAGCTTAATTGCTTTCACATGTTTTTAATGATAGTAGACAAGTTCTTCCTATCATTCCCAATCTTTTGGAAACTGTGCAGGTATAAACTATGTTTTAACAATTTCTTTTTTATTGTTAATGGAGCTTTACCCTTTATGGATTTTAACAGTACATGTTGTATAACTTGAATATATTTTTTGGGAATTTGCTTGGAAAAGGTCAAATTTTATTTGATTCAAAACCTATTAATAAGTGATTCCTAATTTGACTGTTATCGTTCACCTTGCTTAAAGTCGCTGAGTAAATCACTTTGTCCATGTGGAATTATTATCCCCTCCAAATTCATGTTAATGTAATATTATTAATAGGTTTTGATAATTCAGTACTTTTGTGATCTTTTTGCTGGATTTGTCCTCAGAAACGATCTCGAGTTCTTATGGAAAAAAATAATGATTTTATTGTATGTGAAAGTGAAGGAAAAAAAAGCTAAAAGTTTCCTTTTTGTTTTAATAAATTTCAAGGTTAGGTGACTGGTTTGACATGCATGTTGATTTCCTGTTTGATTTTGTTATTTTCTTATTTAAAAGTACATTTGATTTGGTGTTTTTACTTTGTTTGGTTTTTTTTACACACTGTTTTTTTCCTATTTGATGCTCTGTAATGAAAATGCATAATTAAACTTGCTATTGAAATGAATGTCTGATTTGTTGTGGAATACACTGAATGGCCATGTTATTTTTCTGTTTTGTTATTTGGCATATTGTTTTTTTAAAAAAGAACATTTGCACTTAGATGTGCATCTTATATTTTATCTCTCTCTCTCTCTTAATAAACAATCTGCAATTAATATAGATAATAAACCTTTCTGTTTAGTTTTGTGAATGACTTTGTTAGTTTTCATTGATTTGAACTTGCTTAATAACTTTAGACTACTGTTTCTGAATAAAATGAATCTGCTTATATTTCAAGAGGCACGTTATGTTATGTAGTTAGGGTATCATGAAGGATGGAAAAGAAAGCAAGCTGTTTTTTTTAAGAAAAAAATCAGTGTAGTTTTAACTAAATGGATTTTTTTTTGGCCGAATGCTCATTTTCACCCCTAAACTTTACTCTTTTGGTCTATTGCACCCCTCAACTTTAAAATTTACCTATTGCATATCTCAACTTCTATTTTGTACCTATATCACCCCTCAACTTTCAAAAATTACCTATTACACATTTCAACTTCTAGTGCCTATACCACCCATGGTGCAATAGACCAAAAGTGGTAAAGTTTAGGGGTGAAAAGGAGCATTCGGCTCTGAATTATGGGTGATATAGGCACAAAATAGAAGTTGAGATGTGCAATAGGCAAATTTAAAAGTTGAGGGGTGCAATAGACCAAAAGGGTAAAGTTCAGAGATGAAAATGAGTATTTAGCCATTTTTTTTTTGCTTTCAACTGATGTTAGATGAAAATGAGGGGAAAAAAGACAACAAAATGATGAAAATTTTACTATTTTAAAAAAGAGACCAATAAACAAGTTCAATTTTTTTTTTTTTTTTTTTTTGGTTTTGGTTTGATGAGTTGTCATTGAAATTGAATTGGCCTGGACCAAAAAAAAAAAGAACTTTACAATGTCATTTATGTGAATCCAAACAATTTTGCCTGTTCTGTTATTTGGGTTGTCGTTTTGATAAAAAGCAAGCTGTTATATTTTTTAAAAAATCTATATAGTTTTACTTGGATTTTTTTTTCTTTAAGCTGATTTTTAGGAAAAAGTGAGCAAAAAAAAAAAAAGGGGGCAGAAAATGATGGAAATTTATTGTTTTAATTTATGTTCTATAAAATTTGTTGGTTTCAGGTTTCCAAATACTTCTTTGTATTGTGTATCATATTTTTATGCAATGCACAAATGTTCTATATTAACTTCAGTTTGAAAATGTTTTGACCAATGTATCCATTGTTTAGTTTCTTTAATGCTTTTTAACCTGTTTTAGAACTTTAAATTAGGCATCAAATCCTGACTGTATCCATTGTTTAATTTTCGTGCAGGTTTGGAGGCCAAGATGGGAAGAAAAATTAATATGATTTTATTTTTTATGGACGTTTATATCTATTTGCGTTGCAATTTAAAAAAAATAGTTACAAAGTCCGAATTTTAAATTATATAAATATATAGAAATTTATATCTGCTAATTAACATTTTTATATATGTATGTGGATATATGGATGCTTCCTGCGACGAAGCGCGGGTTATGTTTCTAGTAAAAAAATAATAACATAATATGAATTGAAAATGAATCAAAGGTCAGATCACAACTTCCATCTAATCCAGTTTTAGAAATCAAATGAAATACAAAAACAGCACCTGGTCTTCCTCCAATTTCTTGTGAGATTCTATGAGATTCTTCCTCTTTTCACTTTTCTTCTTCAAGAGCAGCTTCACTAGCTATTTCTTCTTGTAAACGACGAGCTTAAGCTTCTTCCATGGCAACGGAGAGAGGAGGAGGAGAGAGCAAATTTTTAGGGGAAAAAATTAGGAACGGTGGTTTGATGCGGTGAGATTGATTAAGCATACTAGTAAAAAAAAAAGTGATAAGGAAGATAAGAAATGATAAAGATAAAAGATTAAAAAAAAAAAAGAAATAAGGAACGGTGATAAGGAAAAAATTTTGTTTCAAAAAAAAAGATAAAAAAAAGGCTTTTGAAAAGTTAAATTAATATAAAATATTATTTATTTACATATTAGATAAAGGTGGATTAAGAAATAATTTTTATGAGGGATTTGATTCTTTTATTTCGTTAATATTTTTAATAAAATATTAATATTTTACTATTTGCTCAGAAAGTGAATTGCACGTGCACAATTCAGTTTCAATTTCCTGAATTTGGGTTTAAAAGGCCCAAAATTATAGAATTTGGGTTTATTAGTGGAAAAAAGTAAAAATGGACCTATTTGGCCCGAGCCACAAGTTTAAAGGCCCCTTTATGTATTAGTCCATAAAAAATTTCCTATCAATCCCTCGAAAAAATCTACTTACCAACCATAACATCCATCAACATGTATATTGACACAATTTTGCATAAAATTACCCATGACAAAATACTGCCATGATCACTTATAGTAATGGACACTACCATATAAAAAAATGTTGGGATTCGTGATAGAAAATGCAGTAGAAAAATAAAATTTTATCACAAACCCGAACCAGGATCCAAGCAATTCAATCAATTGATTTAGTTAGGGTTTCTAAATTCTTACCACAATCGAATGTAGAGGCTAGATTGCTGGAAGGAAGAGATGAGGTTCACACCGATGACACCCTACCTCGAGCTTTTTGTTTTCTTTGAATGGATTCAGATGTCTCCAAAAGGATGCGTCATCTACTAGTATCCACACGAACAACCTTGATTTAAAACGAATCTGTGTGCTAGCACCTTCTTGATTGTCTTACAAAATCAAGAACGAATTAACTCTCTGTGTTTTTCGTTTTCTCAAAAGGCAGAGAAAACGAATTTAGGTGGCTAAAGTGATAGATGTGTGTGAAACCCTAGAGAATATAATATATTTATAGAATTCTCAATTAGGGTTTCACTTACCAAAACCCTTTTTAATATATGTCATTTTTAATTCTAATTTTATTTAAAATCAAAATTAGAAATATATATTTATTATTTATTTAGATCAAAAAGTTTAACTGGGCTTTGTAAGCCCATATTGTTTTGGGTCTGTTCTAAGTGTGTGATCCTATAGGTTCACATAACGTTGGCAGTGGGCCTAAATCCCAATTTAGGCCTACAAGTCATAATTGGTCTCTAGTAAGACATTATGACTACCCAAGTTATGTGAAGGTCGATAATCCGACATAACCTTATTACAATGAACATTATAGTCTCTTTATCACATAATATCTTAATTGAACATAAGGCATATATTGTCATCCTTATACAGTTCAATAATATTATAACTTGATTCCAAATAGACTGAAAATGATAACTCTTTATCAATTCATTTCAGCATGACCATGCATTTTCCTTCAGTCTATTTTATCAAGGGGCCTATAGCCCATAGATATTTTACTCACTTTAAATGAGGGATAAATTCCTTCTCAATCACTTACATTCCTCACATAACTAATTTCATATTCAACAATATTCTATTTAATCATTCGGTTAAAGACAATGTTAGAATGTGTCAAAACATAAAATAATTATGTAGAAATCCATGGTGATTTCAAGGTCAAAGGACTAAAGCAATATTACTGTGATGAGAAATACTTATGACAATAATTTATATAGTATTCTCATAGTGGGTCAATCCAGTACATGGTTTCTCAAACATGTACCTATGAGTTAACTTAATATCTCATATTCATGATTAGAAAAACATAATCATCAGTCAACACCATACTAGCCTTAATTTATTAATATTTATACAATAAATAAATGGTTAGGGATAATCTGAATGGAACTCATATTTTAATCTAAGGGTTTTACTATCAAGTCACATACTTGATGATCTTAGAAAGAATTAACTATTTATTTAGTTATCATAAAAAAGAAATGAAAATTAAAATGCCTCTTTATTAATAAAATGATAAAGTCAATACATAATTATAAATGATTGACATAGTGCATTTCACTAAAAAAAAAAAAAACACCAGCAATATATGGGCACAAGAAATATAATACATAAATTGTCATCTCCTGATGGTCTTCTTTTTGCGTGAAATGAAATTTCCAGAACAAATTGCTATGAGGCGAATAGTATGCATCACCAAAAGAAAGGCCATTACACCACACCACGCCTTTAATGCAGTTCGAATGATTTTAAAAACCCTTTCCTCGGCCTGTGTTGGCGTGAACAAAATAACAGAATACACGTACGTAAGAGCCATTGCTGTAATTGCCACCCACACAGTCACCGTTAAAATCCACATGAAAAACCGACGAGTGAAGGGTAACCCAGTGATCAGCAGCAAGATTATGCTTAACGAAGCTGTGAAACCTATTGTGTTGCAACTGAGGTAAACAGAGTAGTCTGTCGGGTGCTTGTGCGCCGCTATGGATAATCCTGCTTCGTGCGTTTCAGTGCTATTCTTCCAAGCTTGGGAGCCATCTTTCCCGTCGTCTTGCCAAAATCCTCCAGGAGGAGTGATTACAGCTTGAAAGGCCATTGTTGCAAGGAGAGATGCCACCACCATTAGCGAATCACGCTTCTTTGATAGCCAATCCTCATGCTTCATCATCTTTTCTTCTGTGTTGCTACGAGCAAATACGGGCTTATGCTTAGGTTTCTTATCTCTGTTTTTGGGCGGCGAGAAGGGTAATTCAATAGCTCTTACAGCTCCGGCATCCCGCAGAGATTCTCCAATTTCCCAATCTTTAATGTGTCTTTCACTTTGTGCAAGAATGTCCAACGTTGTAAACCCATTTGCTGTTAAAGCATTTACTTCAACTCCAGCACCATAAAGCAAGAAATTTATTATCTGCTATACAAATTCGTGTTCAAACATCAGATGTAGCCAAATAAATTAAAAAACAAAGGCTTGTGCCTTGGTGGTACCAAAAAAATCACAACTTGTTATTTTCTTTTCAAACTTTAAAACTTAACAAAATTAATTCAATTTAATGTATTATTTACAGTTTTTTTATAAGGTATTGGTATTCAGAATTCATTGGAATTTAATTAATTCAATTTGATCCGAGCAGAATTATAAAGATGGTAAATATCTCTCAATAACTAATTTAATGCGAATATATATATATTATAACTCGAATTTAAGATATGACTTAAATGATAAAAGCTTTCTACTAACTAACCCCAACAGATTAGTACACATATATTATATTTAACTTGAATTAGCTGACTTTTATTACTTTGGATCGAAGACATTGACTAATTAAATAAGAAGATGAATATATAATTTTACAAATTAAATAAAACTTTTATTTTCATTTTATATTTTTAAACTTTATTAATATTAAAATATAATAAATTATTGTAATTTTTTTAATATTTAAATGATGTGAACATCACAAAAATAAAAATTAGTTATTTAACCTCACGTCATATGTATGATTATTTTTTTTTAATTTTAACTAAATTATAACTGTGCTAAAACTACACGTAACATGTTAAATTAGATTATTTTGTTAGATTTTAAAGTTTGGTATAAATTTATAAAAGCCAAAAAAATTATAATTTTTTTTTTTTACCAATGGTCCGAAAATAAAATAGCACTAGATGGATTGTGAGTACATACCTCAATATGCTTATGAGCTACAGCAAGGTGCAAGATGGTCATGCCGTAATCGTTCTTAGCGTTTACAAATTCATCATGATTATCCATGACTTCCAACAATAATTTTAGGGCCTCTAATTGCTTGTGTTTCACACACAAATGTAATATAGTTTCTCCCCAACCCACTTTGGCCTGAACTGCATCCAATTTGGCTCTTGTCAAAACTTTCAAAACATCAACATGGCCTTTTATGGCTGCAAGGTGAAGAGGGTTTCTTCCTTCAACATCAGGAGCCAGGCACATGTCAGAGCTAAATAGTAACAGTGTATTAACTATTTCAACATACCCTTTTGCTGAAGCTAAGTGTAGAGGCGATGATCGTCTGGAATCTAACTCTCTTGCAAGCTCAGGCTTGTGACTCAAAATCTCATTCACAAAATCAACATGTCCAAGCATAGCTGCTACATGTAAAGGAGTCTCCATGACACAGTTTGTGATGACTCTATCAAGAATCATTCGATCTTGCCGAATCAATTCTAACAAGGCTGATACATTCCCTTCTAGTGCTGCTTGATGAAGCATCCCCTCCATTATTCTTTGCTTTGTGAATGGTTGTGTGCTAGTGAGGAACGGGTTTGCATTTTATAAAAAAAAAAATAATAATAAGTATAATTTTGATCCCTGTGGTTTTGTCTTTTGACAAAATCAATCCTATGGTTTTTTTTTTTTGACATTTAAGTACCATGTGTTTCACATTTTTTTATACATTAGTATCCTTCTAACAAATATTATTTAAAATATATACTTTAATGTAATAATAATATGCATTTTCAATACTAAAATCATATAATGAGTAATATACCATTCAACTAACTACAATAAACTCACAAAAAATTAAATTTAGATGTATTTTTAATTTAATTATGAATAAAAAGAAATAATTTTTCAAATAAATTTACAATATTTTTAAAAATAACCAATTGGTTAGATTGATCATAAATCATATATGAAACAAATTTATTATCGAAATTTAATATTATATTAATGTTTTTCTCATAAATATGTAACACATGATATTTATATAAATGCAAAAAAATTTAGGACTAATTTTGTCAAAAGATAAAACCATAAGGATCAAAATTGTACTTATAAAAAAAAAAAAAACCTTGCAATTGATGTATAGTTCTTAGGTATTGGGTCAACGAAGTCAATGAGCATGTGCAAAAGAATTTTCTTGAAGTTGTGGAAACCCAAGTCTTTATTTAATGCTGTCTTAAATTTCTGAGTCAAGGAGTTGCAGATTAATCAGATAAACACAAGAAAATTCAACGATGTTAGGCATGAATAGTCTTTGTATTAGATAAAAACACTCAGTTACCTAAGAGATATCAATTTTTCATTATATGAGTAAAATTGAAATATAAGAAATTGTTATTCCCTTAAGTTGTTTAAACTCAAACTTACAAATTTTTATCACTCTTCTCATATAAATTAGAAAAATATATTCATCTCTTCACACTTTTAGAAATCTTTTAAGAAAAACATCACCCTCTGGAAACCATAGAGGTAAACCTCTTTATAAACCGTAAAGAAAAGTACACGAAGCTCTTGTTTCCTAAAGCCCCAGGTCCCCTTGAATGTTAATTTGTTAATTCCACATCCAAGCCCCCTTGAATGTTATTTTGTTAATTCCACATCCAAGGCCCCTTGAATGTGATTTCAACATCCAAACCACTTGATGTTGATGTTATTCCCACATCAAAATCCAATTTGGATGCTAGAAATTAATTTTTTCT